>CAUYPK010034144.1:0-129801 GCA_963574355.1 Loris lydekkerianus
CCCCCCCCCCCCCCCCCCCCCCCCCCCCCCCCCCCCCCCCCCCCCGCCCCCCCCCCCCCACCCCCCCCCCCCCCCCCCCCCCCCCCCCCCCCCCCCCCCCCCCCCGCCCCCCCCCCCCCCCCCCCCCCCCCCCCCCCCCCCCCCCCCCCCCCCCGGAGCCCAGTGACAGGGCACATGGCCCAGCAGCCTGGACCTGAACCTTCTTTTTCCTCGGGGCAGTGCCCTTGTGCAGGGCGCAGCCTGCCCGACCACACACAGCAGACCCTGTAGGGTTCGGAGTGGCCACCATTCTTACACTAGCTTAAAGGCTCTGGTGCTGCCTCAGACTCTGACCCGGTTTCACATCTTCTCTTTGGCCCCCAAAGGCATAAAATATCAGAGGCCAGGAGAGAGACAATCTCCCAAGGTGCCCCCACTAATGGCCCAGCTCCAATTCCAATGTCACAGAGGAAGAAGGGATGTCTAACTTCCAAAAACAAGACCGACACTCCTAAAGCATCCCCCACACGAAGACCCTCAAACCAACCAACTTTGGAAAGTCCACAAAATCTGCTGTGATACATGTGAAATCCAAGCTGTTACTCTTTGTATTGAGAGCAAAGACCAGTCCCAGGTTGCCTCAGCAAGACTAAAGATAAAACCTAGGACAGCGGGCGTGGTGGCTCACACCTGTGATCCCAGCACTCTGGAAGGCTGAGGTGGGCGGATTGCTTGAGCTCACAAGTTCAAGACCAGCCTGAGCAAGAATGAGACCCCCAACTCTTAAAAAATAGCCAGACATTGTGGCAGATGCCTGTAGTCCCAGCTACTTGGGAGGCTGAGGCAAAAGGATCACTTGAGCCCAAAGTTTGAGGTTGGTTGCTATGAGCTATGACGCCATAGCACTCTACTGGGGGCAACAAAGTGAGACTCTGTCTCAAACAAAACCCAGGAGCCACACACATGCAGGGTCACAGCAAACATGCAGGGGCTTTTTGTTTCTTCAGCCCTTTAGTCTTCATAACACCCCTGTTTTAGAGAAGGGTTAATTGAGACACGGGGCCATTAGAGGACTTTCCTAGGTCCCACAGCTGGAGAGGTCTTTGTCTACCCAGTATGTGGTAGGGTAGACCCCCCCAGCCTCCCTCTGGCCACCTCACCTCCTCATGGCTATCCAGGCACTGCAGTCCTGTCTATACCCAAGGAGAGCAGAGACGCCCCGATCGCAAAGCTGTCCAGCTGATCTCTACCCTGGCTGTTTGAGCACGGGCCTAATAAACTCTCATCACCTAATAAGGGGAAAACCTTCCCCACCTGGGCCTTGGGTCCAATCAGAGCACCTTCACGAGCTCGGCCTCTGTGGTGTGACCTTCCAAATGCCAAGAGCCTGTTAGCGTCCTGTAGGGAACTGCTGCCTGGCACTCAGCCCTCTGCCACCCTCCAGGGTTTATGTCCCAGGCTGCAGCTCAGGTGTCTCACACTGATCTTCCCCTGGAGTCCTGAGCCTAGCAAGTCTCTGTCCTGGGAACCACCCGGACAGGCCAGCCCCCAGCAGTGGCTCCTGTGATCCGGGAGGCCTCCTCCACTCCCCGGGGCCTTCTGATCAGGTCAGTCCTACGACACTGGGGCAGGGCTGACATCCGCCTGTGATGAACAATTGCACGTGTGCTCGTTTTTGCGTCAACACCTGCCCTTCTCTCACGCCTGTTCTTGCACAACACACATACCTACCTGCATAGTGCTCCCACGCCACACCCCCATCTGCACCCACACCTGCTCGTGTCCCCACACCTACCCAAGGCTGCGTTCATCAGAACCTGCCTGCACCCCTGCAGGCTGGTTTGCTGAAGAAGAGCATCTGCTCACTCCCCCCAGCCTTGCTTCTGCCAACTGGAAAAGGGGAGATCCTTCTTATCTCGGTGGATCACAACAGAAGATCAAAGGAGAGAGTCACTCAAGGCTTGGCGTATAATAGATGCTCAAAAGCTGCCAGCAGCCTTCACCAGACCCTCAACTCCCCGCTGAGCACGCAGCCAAAGTCAAACACCTGTGGACAGGTTGCCACAGCAGACTCGCCTTTTTCCCAAAACATTCCATGAGTGTCAGCTGGGATTTACTGATTCCGACAATGCGCCAAGCTAGGAGACTACCTCCTACCTCTCTTTCCTCAGACAGCCCTTTGGGGTGGGCACTGTTACTATTCCCATGAACAAATGGGAAGGCTCTGACATCTGGTGACTTGCCTGAGGTGGTAAGTGGCAGAGCCAGGGGGAGAACCCAGGCAGCTGGGCTGCAGAGCCTGACCCCACCCTGTGCCACTTCCCACAGCTTCGGGGCCAGAGAAGTTCCCAGAATTGCATCTCACACCCACCTTAACCCTGGTGACAACCCCCCGTGGCCACACAGCAGTGGCTGGGAAGGTTTAAGGTTCAAGGAGGAGGAGTAGGTTTTGCCCCTGTGGGGGCTGCAGAAATGAAATTGAGGGTCCTCACAGCTCTTCTCAAGGGGGGGAAACGTGGGGGCGCACAACAGGTCAGACCCCCATCTGCGCCACACATTGGTGGCTTCTGCACAGCCACACATGCATACACAACTGCACACACACACAGGGGGACAGGCAACGGTGACAGAGGCCCACGTGTGCCCTGAAGCAGGCACAGAGACCCACAGCTGCAAACTCGGTGCTGGGGTCCCACCCTGTGACCCACCTGCAGACATTTACTGAGGAGCTGGTGGGTGCCAACTACCAGCCCGGGACAGGGGACAACCCCATCCCTACCCATAAAGATGTTTCATGGGCAGTGACGATGTAGCCACAGGCCACCGCATACTGAAGACCCCAGAGGTCCCCATGGCGGGGACCCAGGTCATATCTAAGGCTTTTCAGGTCACAATGTTGTAGCTGTCTGTCCAGGGCCACTTGGTCTCCCCACATCCTCCTCCTTCCTCTGCTCCATAGAGAATCAGAATCTCTGCAGAAGCTCCTTTACCCTTCCAGGCCTGGGTGGAGGAGGTCACTGTGACCCCCGGGGATGGGAGGCCAGGGACACACACCTTGGCACTGATCCAGCCCAGACTGGGGTGCACCCTCCCCTTGCCCCAATGCCTCCGATTCTACCCCTCAAGAGTCTGAGGGACAACAGTGATTCCCTGGGACGAGGCGGGTGCTTGGGACCCAAGCTGGAGCTGCTGTCCTGAACCTAGGCAGGAGAGCAGCCAGAGGCACTGGGGACTGAAGGCCCTAGGAGCAGGTGACAGGTCCCCTGTTGCCTACTCTTACACTGAGTGTTTTCTCAGTGAAGGAACCAACAGGAGCACTCCCCAGCTCTCTTTAAAAGAGACATTTGTCACTTATGTCTTCTCCTTGGATTTTCCCAAAAGCCCAGGGAAGCAGGCAGGGCAAATATTATCACCCCGTTTTACAGATGAGGAAACTGAGGCCTGACAGGAAACATGCCTTGATTAAAGTTTACAGAGTTGCCTTGAACCTAATAATGACTAGGGTGATTAGAATACGGTGTAACGATTTCTGTAATTCCACTCCTCTCGATTGTGAGGCTCAGAGGGTCTTCCTACTACACCCCCCCTATTCTTACACCCTGGCCTTCTTCCTGTGTGGGGGGGAGACATCGATTGCTTGGTCACGATGTGCTGCTTAACACTGTTGGAGGATTTCAGGAGACGCCTGACCTCTTGCTGCAGCTGGGCAACCCCAGCAATTCACTTAACCTCTCTGGGCCCCTGTGACAGCGATGGAATGGGGTGATATCACCAATGGGATCAGGTCATTACAAGGAGGAATTGAGCCACGTGGCTTCCCCAGTGCACCAAGCACTCACAATGGGCTTCACTCTTGGCATCAGACATCAATTCACTGAATCCTCAACCCCTGCCAAGTAGGATCCCCATTTTACAGACAGGGAAACTGAGGCACGGACCCAAACCAGGATTTGTCTGCCTTCTGACTTCAGAGTCCTCTGCTATTAATCTTTACGTCCACAGTGTCCATGCCTCTACTTCAATCCCCTCCCCCATGAAGCATTAGGGCACAAAGAGCTGGGTCCCACCCAGCGGACAGCCTGGGAGGGTAACTCACCATTCTTGTCTGCACGGCGGAAAATCTGTAGAAAAGAGAGGTCAAGTCAGCTGTGGGCTGGGGAGGGGCAGGCACCTTTCACTGGCCCCCGCCCTGAACATAGGTCCCTCTCCTCCCCACCCCCAGAAGCTCAGGGGTGGGAAAGCTGAGCTCCCTGCCTCCGGGCTCTCCAGGAGGCGCCCTGGGAGCTGGGATCCAGGGTTGAGGGAAGGAGGTTTCAGGCAGACTCTCCCAGCCATCCTCCGTGGAAGCAGCTGCCCCTTTCTCCCTTCTGTGCCGCCCACCTGCCCATGGCCACACTGATAGACATGCATGCGAGCTGGCACACGCGTGCTCGTGCCCACACACATCCCTGCAGGTGTGCGTCCACAGTCATCAGGCCACAGAGTCCACCCACTGCCAAGCGCTTAGTCGCACACAACCACTCTAAGATTAGTGTCCTGTGGACAGCTACACCTGTACCTCCAGCTACACCTGTACTACCTTGGAAGTACACCAAGGTACTTCCAGCACCTTGGGTTTTTCCAGGGAGGCTGGGTTAAGTGAAAATGGAGGTATCTGCCAGGCCTGGGGTTAGGACCAGCCACCAGCAGGTCAGCGGTATTTTGGGGGAAGAGGGTGGGCCAAGAGCAGAGGACCAGCTACAGGCAGGTTCTGGCTGCATCATGCAGGGATGGGAGGGACAGCCCAACCCTAGCCTCAACTTGGAGACTGGTAGACTCCTCTGCCCTTCCCAGTGACATTTCAGGTCAGCCTGGACAATGGCCTGGGAGCTTTGAAAGCCCCTCAGCCCAGGCCACGCCCCCGAGCAACTGGATGGGCTTCTTCAAGCTTCCCAGGCGCACACAGCATTGACACTTGTGGGCTGACTTGCTCCTCAGAGAATCGAGGTTCAAGGTCTTGTCGGAGCTTGTTTCAAATGCAGTGTCTGTCCTGCCCTGGACCCACTGAGTCAGCCTCTGCCCTGCAACCAGATCCCTGGAGAAATCATGCACCAGTACATTAAAGTCCAAGGAAGATGTCAGGGTATGGGGTGGTCCTTGCCCGTCTAACTGGCTAATTTTAGCAGGGAGGACATAGAGACCCAGGAAGAGGCAGCAATGGGCCCAGTCCCTGCAGCGTCCACCCAGACACTAGGGAAGTTGGACTGGGACCATGTAAGCCAAGCAGGAGGTAGCACTTTCTCTGACCATCCCACTTTGGTCCTCGACTTGGGGCAAAGGGCAGATGCCTGTCTGCACCCCCATTTCTCCAAGCAAGGGGACAGGGCCATCCCGGGCCATCTGTCATCAGGCACCTGGACCATGTTGGACTGAAGCAGCAGCTCTGGAAGGGCCTGCCAAACATCACTGGTACCCCCAGCTGAACCAGAAGGGCTGGCAGTTATCAGACCCTAGGTCCTGCTCCTGCCTGGGTGGGGATCCTAAAGGCTGGTATTCCCAGATGCCTCTGAGGGCAGGCACCGGGGCAGGTGTCTGTTCTGGGCACGAACGTTAAACAAATGGATGGTATGGCATAGCTGACACCTGGTGGTATCAGCTCAGGGAGTCTGCACAAACACCCCTACCCTGGCTCATCACCCCACTTCTCAGATGAGATGGGGCTCAGAGCCCCAGGCAACCCAGAGCCCACCTCCATCACTGCCACAGGGGAGGAGGCAGGAAGAGCCTGGGTCTGTGGGCTCAGCCTAGGACTTTCAGGATGATCTCTGCTGGGGTCCCGAGACGGAGAATGCAGCTGTGCAGGCGTGGTCCAGCTGTGTGTGCATGTGTGTGCACAGCAAGTGTGAGTGTATGCACATGTGTGTCTGGAGGACTAGAGCTCCTCCTGCCCTCCCTGCCCTCCCTGTCCAGACCCAGCAATGGGATCCAGGAGCCCAGAAGAGAAGCAGAGGAGGGAATCCTGGCTCCCCCACCCGCAGGGATGCAAGGTACACACGTGTATACACACACACACACACACACACACACACACACACACACAACTCTCCCAGCAACACACACAAACCCCCAGCCACGAACCAGCAGGGCCCTCCCTGGGACAGGCATGTCCACACCCCCGTGACACCCCCTCCACCTCCTCCCAGAGCTCCCTAGGAGAAGTCTCCCACCCCCAAGCTACCCACCCTGAAGCATCCTTCCTCCGGGGAGGGGTAGGTGGGGGGGTGAGGTGGGCTTCCCAGAGTCGGGTGGTTTGGGTCCCGGAGGGGCCAGGAGGGGTAAGGGGTGAGTCTGGGGTCCATGCAAAGAACGGAGCTCTTGGGGGGGGTGTGTGTGTGAGGAAGGAGACCGAGCAGAGAACCCCTTCTCTGAGGTGAGCCTGGGGTGGGGAGCCCTGGCAGAGTGCAGGCTCAGCGCCCTGGGTGATAGCTTCAGCTCCGTGGAGAAGAGCTGGAAGGTGGGAGGTGGGGAGGCGGCTTATCTTGAAGTAGCGGTGGCTGGGAGCAGAGGGTCTTTCAGGAGGAAATTAAGAGGGTTCAGGGTCTACAGCGAAGAGAGGAGGGGCCAGAGCAAGAAATTTTGGGGTGGGGTCTCAGAAAAGTATCTCTCTGGGCACAGGGCTGGGATGGAGAGGAAGGGGCGGGTGGCGGCGAGGGGCTCCTGTCCCGCGGGGTAAAGGGTGGGGAGTTAGCTAGGGGAAAAGTAGGAAGACAGTGGCTGGGTCCAGGGGGCTCGCGGGTCCGCCTGTGGGCAGGGAGGGATCCCGAAGAGCGCAGAGAGGGGACGGAGGAGGGGTCGTCCCGGTGCAGGGAGGAGAGACCGGCCCCGGACGCGGAGGGGCCAGGGGTCATGCTCCGGGATGCCGTGGTCGGATGAAGGTCCGGCGAGGGCCGCCGAGGGGGGTGGGCCGGGGTCCCCTGCTTCAGGAGGACGGGGGTCTCACGGATCGCATCGGACCCTTGGGGTCGCGGGGCTCCGGGTCCGGCAGAGGCCGGCGCGTACTCACGTCCAGGATGACTGCGGTGCCCCCGCGCGGCGTGGCGGGGTTGGGGCCGGGGTCCGCGGCGGGGGCGTCGGGGGCCAGCGGCGCCCGGGGCTCGCCCATCCTGGCGCCCACCCAGCGCAGCAGCCCGCCCAGCGCCCGGCCCTGCGGCGGCGGCTCCCGGAGCAGCCTGTGCGCGCCGGCCCTGCACAGGCGCGCCGCCCGCTCGCACATCGCGCCGCGCCCGCCGCCGCCGCCGCCCGGAAGCCCGCCGACCCCCGCCCGGCCCGCGGCCCGCCCCCGCGCGACCCCCTCCCCGGCGCCGCCCGCCCGCCCGCGCCGCCCCGCCCTCCCTCTGTCCCCGCGGCCGCGGACACCGCGGGGACTGGCCGGCGCGGGGGACGGGGCGGGGGGGGCGCTCCGCCCGGACCCCGAGCCACGTGCCTGGTCCCCCCCGCCCCCACCCCTGCCGGCCGGGCGCGGCTGCAGGGGGCTGCCCGGCGGGGCGTGGGGCCGGGTGATTGGACCCCAGACCGGCCGGAGGGTCTTTCCCGAAGGCACGGGGTGAGTGGGGGTCTGGGTGCGGGGATGTCTCTGCGATCTTGCCCCCGAAAGTCTCCTTCTGCGCCCCCAAGTCCCCCTCCCACCCGTGGTGCCGCTGCAGGGGCCGGAGCGCGAGAGTCCAGCGAGTCCAGAGCGCCCTCTGCCGGCTGCAGCTGCGGGGATCCGCGCCCACGCACCGCGGCTCCCCCAACTCCCGCCGGCGTGCACGGCCCATCAGACACGCCTCTTAGTACAGAACGCCCAGAACACCTTCCCTTCACACTCATCAATCCAAGACGCTCTTCCACCCACCCTGACGCCTGTCTGTCCACCCATCCTTGTGTCCATCCAGTTGAAGGGTTAAGGAGAACCCACTATGTGTCAGGCTGGGTGCTAGGCGCTGTGTTCCAGCAATGGGCAAAACAGCCAGGGTTCGTTTGCAGAGCCAAACGCTGAAATTTTTCTATAAATAAGTGAACAATTAAAATGGAACTACTCTGTAAGAGGTGGTAGCCTGGACTGTGAGAGGGAGATTTGTTCTGGCTGCAGTGCAGGGCTCCTGTCTAAAAAGGCTTCCTAGAGAAAGTGATTCTTAGGGAGAGATTCACAGAGAAGTTAAAAGAGGAGAGAAAGCACCCTGGGCTAGAGACTAGCCTGTGCAAAGGCCCTGGGGCAGGCAAAACAGGTGACAGGAGGGACTAAAGGAGACAGTGAGCTGGAACTGAGAAGGGGGGAGTGAGGACAGGTTGGGGGGCAGTGACAGCCTCTGTCCTCTATTCCCTGCACATACTGTCCCCAGAAGGGTCTAGCACAACTGCCACTCAACTGCCTATAAAGTTGGGCACCACCCCCTGCCTCTCACCCCTCAGCCCCAGGCCTCATCCAGGAGCTCTGGCATGACCCTGTGCCCCCCTGCCCAGTGCAGGGTCTTAGGCTCCCAGCTCCCCCCAAACACCGAGTCCTCAGACATATGAATGGAGGTAGGCACTGGTTTTATTTGGGAACTGCATGAAAAGACACGGCCAGGAGTCCTCCTGTCTGGGCACTCAGCTGGCCCTGGTTGTGCCAGCTCATAATGGCAGCTTTCCCCCCAAATCCTAGGTCTAGGCCTACCTTCTCCTGTGACCACTATTGCCCCCTTGGGCAATAGTCTGAGTGTGGGGCACCCTGGCTTCCCCCCTCCTCTGGACCTGAAAGGCCAGCTGCATGGGCTCACAGTCCCTCCTGTCTCCTGCCAGGAGTGGCTCCTCCCCTCATTGGGGTATCTCCAGTGGGCCCTGCATCTAGCAGGGCTGTGGTGATCTCCCCTCCTCTTCAGGGCCTGGGTGCCGGCATGTCAGGCCAGATACTAGGGTGGCTTCCTGGTCTCCTTCCTCAGCAGGGAGCTGGCCATGGCCAGGCATGTCAGGCCAGATACTAGGGTGGCTTCCTGGTCTCCTTCCTTAGCAGGGAGCTGGCCACGGCCAGGGCTCCACCCTGCACGAACCTCACAAAGTTGTCCCCAGCCAGTGGCCCCATGGCATACAGGCCCTCCTGGCGGGTGCTCTGGTAGGTAAAGGGGTCCACATCAATGGGGTTCCTCCTGGCGCTCAGTGGCTGGTCAGGGTCCATGGCAAGGTCAGCGCCTGCCCCTGGGAGGAAGGAGAGGTCAGGGTGGGAGCCAATGAGGACCAGCACCAGGGAGATGCCGAAGACCTTCTCGACGCCCTGGGAGTCCCGGAACACGGCCTGGTGGTCTTCCTTGAAGAACAGCAGCCTGTGCCTGGGGAGGCTGCAGTAGCCCTTGTAGGGGCTGGGTGACAGGATGGACTGCTCCCGCATCATCTGGTGCACCTTGTGGTATTCGGGGTATAGCATCTTGGGCAGCTGGTTGAACACCAGGCCAGGGTCATCCACGGGTCGGCGGAAGGCATGGATCACCGGGATGTTGTAGTGGCGGGCATAGAGGACAGCGTCGGCCGCAGACAGCCCCGCGCCGATGATGAGGACAGGATCCGACGATGGGGTCACCGCGCCTACCCGTATGGCCACCTCCAGGGCTGATAGCTCATAGTGGATGAAGGGCAGGGCCTCCCCAGAGACACCCAGTCGAGCTGGGTTGTCAAATGTGCCAGTGGCCAGGACCACGTTGTGAGCCCACAGTGAGAAGGGCTGCTGGCTCTGGTCCTTGGTAGTCAGGAAGCCGCTCACCTGGAAGAGGGACCTGGGGGCCTGTGTCCCAGAGTCGCTGGGCACAGGTGTCTCCCACTGCACGGCCGTGACCATGGCGCCAGACACAAAATTGTGGCTCAGACCCTTCTTGGCCACGTAGTCCCTGTAGTAGTGGGCAATGTCCCCAGCCGTGGCCCGACTGTTGCGAAGACCTCTGTGGGGGAGAAGGCAGGAGGGTGGGTGTTAAGGTGGTCTAGGGTGTGGGGACATGGGTTGGGCGAGACAGATAACCAGGGTAACATCAGGCTCTGGACACCCCCCAACTGCAGGACTGGCCTGGGCAGTTGAACCTCTCTCCAAGTGTCATCCTCCTCCTCTGTAAATGTAAATAGGGGCACCTCCCTTAGGAGGTCTGGGGTGGGATCAGGGGGCCTGAAGAGTCACGCTGCATGGGTTCAAATCCTGGCTCTGTCACTAGTGAGCTGTGCCTGAATCTCTGTGCTTCAGTTTCCTCATTTTTGAAATGAGGATGATGATGGTGGCAGGACCTATTTGGTGAGGTTGTTGAGAAAAATTGATGAACTGATAGAAACAAAATGCTCAGAGTAGAACCAGAATGGTAGTAGACACTAGATAGAGATAGGCCACCGTTATTGTCACCGTAAAAGGTTAAGTGGCATTCTATGTAAACATGGTATGCTTGCGTGTTTGTAAAGCTCGGAACCTGCTAATCTATGGAGAGGAGGAGTGGTGGTAATGGGGGTTTTGGGGGAGGGGCTGTATTTCTTGATTCTGTGTGCTCACTGTGTCAGATTTCTCTAGGTGAGACTTAGAATAAAGGGAGGGGCTGCAAGAGGCCAGAAGGACTGGGACCTTGGCCAGAGTGCAGGGGGCAGAGGACGGCTGTCATACTGCAGGGAGGCCAGGTTGGGGGCTCCATGTGACAACGTGGAGGAAGCACTGGACAGGGAGTCCTGGAGAAGCCGGTTCTGCCTACTGAGTGGTGCTGGGCAAGTCCTTTCCCTGTCTGAGCCTCAGTTTCCCCTCTGGAAGAAGGGGAAGGCAGACTAGAGGAGCTCTGAAGCACCCCCACCCCCAGTGTTCTCGGTCTTAGAAGCTGGCGGCAGGGGCTTCCCTGCCCACTGTAGCCCCCAGGGTGCTCACCTTCGCTTCTTTTGCATCCAGTCCTTGACCTGCAGGTCTGGGAGCCCCATCCACTGGCCTTGGCTCAGGGTCACCATGGAGCCTTCAATAGACTGTGCAGAAAAGGGATCCTTTGGTCCCGGCCTCTGCCAGTCCCAACCCACTCAGGGCTGGAAGGCATGGGGCTGGGGCTGAGGGGGGAAGGACAGAGAGGAAGGAGAGGTGGGGGACGGGAGGGAGAGGTGAATGAGGACATGGGGATGGAAAAGCCCTGGCTCCACACTGGGAAAACTAGGGAGGTGCTCTCCCCAAGACTTGAAGCAGATTTGACCCAGACCCCTGGCACCCCTGCTGCCCACTCACATGCCAGGCTCCCCCTGGAAGGTTCCGGCCCAGGACCAGGTGGGGGATGGCTCGCTCCTTCTGGTGTTTCCAGGTGAGGACGGACTCCATGTCTCCCCCGAAGTCTGTGTCTGGGCGCAGGAGAGCATCAAAGAGCAAGGCCATGGGGCTTTGGCACCGGCCTTCGAGGCCTTCGGACAGGTAATCCAGGTCCTAGAAATGGGGTAGGAGTCGGTGGGGGCACCAAAGGCAGAGCTCTTTTCCCTGAGCCTTGGGCTGGGCAGGAAATGTAGGAACTGGGGCTGGACTATTTTTCTGGCACTAGAGGGACCCGGTCTCAGAGGATCATTTAGGAGCTCTCTCTTTGAGGTATCTCCAGGAGCCCAAGACCCCCAGAGTACAGACCAAATAGGCAAGCTTAGAAGGGATGTGTGCACTGCCTGGTCCTGCATTCCTGCAGTCATAGCAGGGTCATCAGACAGGCTGGGGGAGTGCTGCCTCTTGCTTACCAGTGCACTAAGGGCAAGTCCTGCAGCCATAATTTACCTGTTCAATTTTGCCAAACCCAGTGTCTCCCAGGATTACTAGAGTGGGAATATTTTTCTCTGCATATTATACTGAGGAACTATTATACTATAGAAGGCATTGAAAAATGCTGCTTTAGATCAAATGGTCTAAATGGATTTTCTCATCCCCAACTCAGGGGGTGAGGGGACTAAGGATGGAGGATGCCTGAAGGGGAAGGCCAGGGGCATGGAGGGAGGACTAGCAAGCCCTCGTGGAGCTGAAATATCTAGGGTGGGGCTTCTCAACCTTCTTAACCTCTGGGCTGGGTCATTCTTTGTCCTGGGCAGTAGTCCTGTGCACTCTCACATTCTTAATAGTATCCCTGGCCTCTACCCCACTAGATGCTGTAGTACCCCCACCCCAGCTGTGACAATCAAAATTGCCTCTAGATGTTGCCGCGTGTCACCTTGGGGAACAAAACTGTCCCCTCATTGGGACCACAGGTCTAGGGTCTGGTGAGCTGATGTAGTATTTTTAGAGCTCTGATTTCTTTTTTCCTTCATTGCCATTGCTGATTTTGTTCTGTGCTTGCTCCTGTTCCCAGCAAACACATACTTTTGCTTCTCCCTGGGAAAGCTGGGCTAGTTTCCAGAGACCGGGTATGGCTTCCCTGGCTCTGGCCTACCTGGTCCAGAATGGAGACCCCTGGAGCCTCAGTCAGCTTCCTCTGCAGCAGGGGGTGCGGGTGGATGGCATCTGGCTTCACATAGGGGGTGTACCCAGACAGCAGGTAAGACAAGCAGATGCCAGAGGGGCCATTGCCTGGGGAGAGAAGGCAGGAGTCAAAGGGCAGCCCTTTAAGGCACAGGACACTACTGAGGGCTGTGGGCTACACTTCATTTATTCCTCATTCACAAAAACAAAACATTTATTAGCCTTTTGCCTGTGCTAGACACCATGCCTAACAATACTCAAGAAAATCCTAACACTCTGGGAGGCTGAGGCAGGTGGATTGCCTGAGCTCAGGGGTTCAAAACCAGCCTGAGCAAGAGCAAGATTCTGTCTCTAAAAATAGCTGGGTATTGTGTGGACGTCTGTAGTCCCAGCTACTTGGGAGGCTGAGACAAGAGAACCGTTTAAGCCCAAGAGTTTGAGGTTGCTGTGAGCTGTGACGCTGTAGTGCTCTACTGACGGTGACAAAGTAAGAATCTGTCTTAAAAAAAAAAAAACAACTCAAGAAATTGAGGGATTTTTTTGTTGTTGATATTGAGACAGAGGGCAATGGCGTCATAGCTCATTGTAACCTCAGACTCGGGCTGTGGACATCCCACTGCCTCAGTCTCCGGAAGCCACTGGGATTATAGGTGTTTGCTTCAGCGCCTGGTGGGGGTTTTCCATTTTTTTAGGAGTCGGAAGTCTCGCTTTTGCTCAGGCAAGTCTCGAACTCCTGAGCTCAAGCAATTCTCTCTCCTCAGCCTCTCACAGTGCTGGGATTACAGGTGTGAGCCATTGCACCCAGCAAACTTGAGTGATTGTTAAGGGCTTGCTAAATGCCAGGAACTATATCAAGAGCCTCTGACAACAGCAGCACCATGGTAGCTTTAGTGAGGTACATACGTGTTACTCTTTTTCTACTTAAGGAAACTGGGGCACAGAGAGGTTAAGTAACTTGCCTGTGGTCACACAGCTGACAAGTAGACAAGCCAGGATGGAAACCCAGGCAGAGGGAAGCCTGACAATGTGACAGAGATTCTGAGATCACTCAGAGCCTGTCCTGCCCTTCCAGAGCTGATAGTCCAGCAAGTAAATGTGGTCAGATGGCTGTGTGCCCTGTGTACCCCGAGTGTACTCAGGAGGGGTGCTGTGCTCCCCGAGCTGCCTGTCCATGGCCCTTCCTGGACAGTCAATCAGGCCTGACCCCGTGGCATCTTTTCTATTCTTATCTGTTTCTTCCTCTTCTTATCTTGTCCTATTCTGAAATTACCCAGATGTAGAGCGCCAGCAGGAGCCCTGTGAAATTGCTGATATCTCTTTGGTTTGGACATATAAAAATGACTTTCTTGCAGCTCAGCCTGATGTTTATATCCTAGGGAGCTGTCAGTCCCCATTTTTGTGGACACAGGTCACACTGCTGTGTGTGGGTGCTGAGCACAGTGGAGGGTATGGGGCAGTCATGGAGACCAGGCCCTCCTCCCCCACCTCGAAGCCAGATGGTTCTGTCCTTGCCTCCTGGGTTCGTGGAAGGACATGGGATGATAGTTTATAAACTGCTAAGCACAGCGCCTCCACATAGTAAACTAAGGGCTTAGTTTAATGACAACAGCTGCAAAGAGGCCAGGTCTGGTCTTCGGCGACTCCTACCCTCAGACCCTGCTCCTCCCCCTGCCCACACCACTCACCGATGACGATGACCGGGAGGGGCTTCGAGCTGCTGGCACCAAGGTGCTCCTTCTTTGGGGAGCTCATGGCTGTGGCTGGTGGGGGGTTTGGCCTTGGCAACAAACCTGGGGGGCACAGGGGAGAAAGGGCCACTCAGGTCAGGCTTGAGTGTCATGCAGCTACTTCCCAGCAAGGGTGGACCATAGTCAGGCCCCAGGTCCCTGCCAAATCACATCACGTGACTCCTCCTGCCCTGCCCACACACCCTCCTTGCCTAACAGGCCTGTATCCCCACCACTCTGTCAAGGCATGCCTGCCCTTCACTGCCCTGTCACCACCAGCCTCCATGCTGTGGTGGGCCCCATGCTGTTCTGCCCGTCTCTTCAGCAGGGCAGTAACAACAGCTGAGCCTGTCGTCTGTCTTCCCAGGAGCCTCTCCCTGCCCAGCACTTCTGGGGTGGCTGCAGCCCCCAGAACACCCCAGCCCTCAAGTCTCAGTGTGGCCTGGTGGACCTTGGAGTTGTCACCCAGCCCTGGAAAGTTGCTTCCTTGCGGGTGGCTGTGGCCCATTCCTGGACCTCTCTGGGTCTCACTGTCCTTACCTGTAAAATGGGAATCATCAAGAGTCCCTGCTGCATAGGGTTGTGGAGGGACAGAAACACCTCCCCGGAGTAAATTTGCCACCAGAAAAGGTCCAGTTTGTCTTCTCCAGGGGCTGGGCTAGAACCCGTGGACTCGGGAAACTTTGGAAGCAGCTTGGCAAAGGGACGAGGACGGTAAACCCCGCTCGGCTCTGGAGCACCAGCGCCCCCTGATGGCCATAGGCTCCAATCACTCAAGGGACCCAATTCTTAGAGCTGCAGGTGCTGAGAGGCGGCCAACCTGCCTTCTCCCAACCAGCTAGCAGTGGGCGTGGGCACCGGCCTCATGCACCATCCTCAGTGCTGCCACCTGAGGGCCACAAGGCAACACCTGGGTGGGAGTGAGGGGTGGTGGCGTTTAGTTAGCATTTACTCTGCACTGGGAATTTGCCCTGTTTTATCTCCTCCCTACACTGACCCCAGGCAGTCAGTCCTAATAATCAGTGCCCATGCCACTGAACGGGGCTCAGAGAGCCCGCACAAGCTGCTCGGTGGTGCAAAGCTAACTTTCAAGCCCAGGTTTGCCTGTGACCACGACCTACACCACTCAGCTTGTCCCTGGGGGTACCCAGGCCCAGCGAGGGGCCAGACTCACAGGGAAGAGTGGAGGTGGAGATGCGTCTGCACCACCCAGAGGGAGCAGGGGTGGGGCCTTGGACTCTTGGACACTGGCCTTGGACTCTTCCAGAGAAGGTGGAGATCTAGATTCTTATGTGGCTTGACTTGGAAAAGTAGGCAACTAATTCTCATTTCTTGAAAATCTTTTAAAAGGCTGACGAAACACAACTGGGGACAACATGGGACCTCAGATGTGTGTACTGCTGGGCAAGTCCCAAGCAGACAGATGTGGGACAGCTGCACAGATGGGCTGGTCAGAGGGCCTGGGTGTCACCCCCACAGTGACAACAACTGACCTCACAGCACTCTACAGTTTGCAAGGAGCTTACCCCTAAGAATCACATTCATTTCTCTTGACCTCCCTGTCCTGTCTGGCAGCACCCGAGGCTTCCTCCTCCCTCCATGGGGACCACATGGCCTTCTCTGTGCCCAGTTTCCTGCAGGGCTCCATGCTGTCTGCCTGGGGTGGGGATTTGGGGTAACAAGACCACCAGTAATAAGAACAGTGATGAAGCACATGGCTAACATTTCTACGCTTCCTTGGAGTGGGCGAGCCAAGCATGTTCTAACCTCCATGTATACATTAACGAATTCTATCCTTATTTAAAGGGCTTGTTGTAAGTATTCTTCCATTCACTCCCATATTACAGGTGTGCCAGTGGCCTTGAAGAACAGGACTGTGGTTCCCAGAGTGCTTTCTCCTACTTGCTCCTGGAACCTTCAAATGGTCCCTGGGCCCCTCACTCATCTTTACTGTCCCCAAGAATAAGAGCACTTCCTGTGCATTACATCCATAATCCTCTTAATGACCCACTTTGCAGATGAGGACACTGAGGCTTGGGGGCCTGAAGCCACACCCCCAAGCTCGAGAGCTGTTAAGGAACTGAAATTCGATCCCTGCTGGCTGAACCCACCTAGACACCCCCGCCCCACCCCTGGACATGAGTGTGGCCCCAGGCCCTGCCCTGCCCCTCCTGTGTTCTTTTGACACTCCCTCCCCACACCCAGCAAGGAAGGCACCTATAGGAGACCCCAGGGGCCAATGAGGACTCGGAACTAATCATCACCCGTTCCCAGAAGCCATGGGCACTTATTTACCACCAGGGTGTTTGGGCTCCAAGTCCAATGACCCCTCCCAGAACCACTGCCGGGCACTGGACAGAAGCTTCTGGATGCCATGTACATGAGGCCACCACCCAGAGCTGGGGACCTGAGAGGCACGTCCTGTGCCAGTTACACGGGACACCCTGAAGTCCTGAGCAGCTGGAAGCTCTCACTCACAACCTCAGACAAACGCGCTGCAGACTCCAGGAGAGAGGTTTAGCTTCAGTATTTCCATTCCTTTTCTGCTTTGTAGTTCTCTGAACTTGGATTTATCAGTTTTTAATGTTATCTTTTTAAGTCCCTCTGATTGAAGATGGCAGATGTTAATGAAAAAAGTTAACATTAAAAATTGATGTTTCTGGCTCAGTGCCTGTAGCACAGTGGTTACAATGCCAGCCACACACACCGAAGTTGGCAGGTTCAAACCCGGCCCAATCCACCTAGATAATGACAACTGTAACAAAAAATAGCCGGGCCTTGTGGCGGGCGCCTCTAGTCCCAGCTACTTGGGAGGCTGAGGCCAGAAAATCGCTTAAGCCCAAGAGTTTGAGGTTGCTGTGAGCTGTGATGTCACGGCACTCTACCAAGGGCAACAGTGAAAATCTGTCTCAAAAAAAAACATTAATGTTTCTCATCTCACAGAAGCAGATAAGCGTAAAAGAAATAAACAGTTGCACCTTCAACTGGTGTTTCTTGTAAGTTAGCACCATTGGTACTTCTGAGGTTATTAAACCCTCAAAATGTTCTTAGACTCCGGGACACCTGTACGTGGCATTTATCGGGCACCACACCCTTGCTCATTTGACATAAATGACACCTACACAGGTGGGTTTTCTTTGCCCTCTGTGCAGAGGAGGGAAGTGATACCAGAAGGAGGAGGAGTTGTCCTGCCCCAGGTCACCCAGGAATGTCTAAGACCACACTCCTGACCACATCCATGCTCAAAAATGCTACTTCTTCCCTTGGTCCCTGTCACTGAGAAGGAAGAGTCCCCTGTGAATAAAACAGCTGATAACAGTGACAATGAGAGGGTGACAAGAAGCCCTGAGGGGTGAGGATGAGAGGCACTCTGTCTGCCCAAGGTTACCTGCCATCAGTCACCAGGATGAGCCCAGCACCTACCCCACCTAGAGCTCAGGGTCTCCTGGAGTTCGCCAGAGCCCAGGGGACCCACCTCTCCTCCATCACACTGGAGTCTCTGTGAAGAAGCCAAGCCCCTGGACCTCCGAAGCTGAGGCCTGTGTGTGGGCTCTGCCCCTCCTGAGCAGAGAGGCGGAGACCCTGAGGGAAGCGCCCAGCCTGGCTGCCCACTTGGTGGCCTTGGGACGCACTGGGCAGCAAGCCCAAGCTGGCCACACCTCTCTTTCCTGCCAAGAGCTGCGGTCACGTGGGCCAGGGCAGCTGTTGGGCTGAGCGTGCCAGGCACCTGGACATGACCATAGCCAGAAGCCACGTGAGAGGAGGAAGATCGTGTGGCCCTCAAGAACGCAGGGACCACCTGGGACCCTTCCTGACCCTGGAGCCCGCAGACCCTCTGTCCAGCTGGCTACCTGTCTGGGATGTGCCCAATCTCTTGCCCTGGGGCCTTGCCCAGGCCACTCACCTGACAGGCAGTGGGTGGAGGGAGCCGGTGAACCTGGCCTGTTGGCGCACAGCAAGAATAGGGTGTCACCTTGTCCTCGCCAGCAGGAAGCCCATTACCCTGTGGGGATCCCAGAGGCTGTGAGAGGCTAAGGGGAAGTGAGGGTATTTCACAGGCAGGGAGGAGGCGGGGCAGGGAAGGGGGCGGAGCCAGGAAAATCACTTTCATCAGGGTGAGTCAGCAGGGGCCCCAGGATGAATGAACTTGTACACTCTGGAGGGCAGTGTCACTCTTCGCCAGCCCTGAGGGCCTGCCTTAAAGGACCCCTGCTTGGCAGCCTGCCAGGGGGCCTGGGGCCTCCCTGAAGCTACCTCCTACCACCCAGGACCCCATCCCTGGGGCTCGGTCACTGGAAGAGGAACCAGTGACCCCTGAATGAGCCAACCTGGCCTTTTCCCATAAGTGGGGAGGAGACAGCTTTGCCTGGTGGAATATGCTTAAAGTGACAGCCCCTTTCAATGAGAAGAACCATCCCTATTCCCTCATTCCACCTGGATTCCACTTGAGTGTCCTCCACACTCCACCAAAGCCCTGTGGCACCAACCTGCTTGGGCTGAGGACCCAGCTCTGCCACATCCTGGTTCTGGGTGCTCAGGGCAAGCTGCCCTCGGGACCAATCCCCAGTCTCCTCATCTGAAAAATGTGACTAAGTGACATGCTCTCCCTCCGAGGTGGGTGTGAGGGTGAAGGCTGCCAAGCCTTGCACTTCAAGCCTGCTCTGGTTTCTACCCCCTTTCCTTTGTGCAGTGAGTGCCCCACACTTCACACGGCGCTCATTTTGGCTGTTCTGTTCCTCTCCCCACACGGGACCAGGACCGGGCTCCATGGGGGCAGCATGTCTGCGTCCCCTCTGGCCTGTGTCTAGAATGGTGCTCAATGTGGGGCAGGTGCTGGGCACGTGAGGACCAGAAGGCAGGGGGAGGAAGGAATGTAGGATTGTGTTTGGCTGTGTGGCCCTTGCCCTTGGTTTTCTTTAGCTGCTATTGTCATTATCAATGTTGTTGTCACCCTCACTGTCCTGTCCACCACCTGTGTGGGGGCTGGGGGGGAGGAGGAAGGTCAGGCCCTTGCTGTGAGCACAAACTGTAAGGCGGTGCCAAAAATAGAAATCAAGAAAATAATATTTTGATACAGTTTTTTTTTTAAAAATCAAAATTGATGCAGAAACGCCCGGATAAGCAAAGGCAGGATCCGGAGCAGGGCCTGGCTGCTCTGGGGCCTGACGCTAAAAGAAAAGTCGTGATCACTTACACACTGCTGCTGAATTTATTTAAAAGTTTGATAATTGGTTCATCCTGGATTTTTTTTTTTTTTTTTTTTTTGAGATTGTGTTACCCCAGGCTAGAGTGCCATGGCATCAGCCTAGCTCACAGCAACCTCAAACTCCTGGGTTCAAGTGACCTCCCCCTACCTCAGCCTCCCTAGTAGCTGGGACCACAGGTGTTTGTGACCACACCTGTCCTATTATTTGTAGAGATGGGTGTGTTGCTCTTGCTCAGGCTGGTCTCTGAACTCCTGGCATCAAGAGATCCTCCCTGTTGGCCCCTCAGAGAGCTGGCATTACAGCCATGAGCCACCGTGCCTGGCTCTGGATTATTTTTTTGTGACTTTTGATTTTTACAAATACTGCATGAGCCCATTACATGTCCTGATTATGGAAGGACTTTGGCGCCCCCTAAATTTGTGCCTGACATGTTGCCTCACCTTTCTTAGCCTGTCTTCCAGGGCCGCAGGGCCTTGGAGCACTGCCTGCAGGGGCAGGGCGGTGAAGAGGAAAGGGCGGCAGGTCTGACTGCAGGGCCTGGGGCTGGGTCCTGGGAAGCTGCCCCTCTGAGGTGGTGAGACCAGCTGGGACCTGCAGAGGGCTGGAGGGAGAGAAAGTGAGAGCATGAGCAACCATGTGTGTGTAGGTGTGTGCACATGTGTGTGCACGTGCACATGTGTAGGTGTCTGGGGTGCTGGTGGTTAGGGGCAAGTGCCTGGAGGGTTTGACCGAGCATATGGGGGGAGAAATGCAGCTTAGGTTTAGGCAAAGAGGTTGGGGACGTGAGTCTTCCCCTATGGGCTACCTGTGCCCAGGGCCCTGTGTTCAGAAGGGCCATGAGTGGTTTAATGCTCTGCTATTACTGCTTGAAAAGTCTTAATGAATTTCCAACAAGGAGTCCTGTGTTTCTCTTTTGCAACAGGCCCTGGGGCTGTACCTGGCTTAGGCTGGGCAGGTGGCTACTATCTCTGGTCTCAGTGGCCAGGCATTACCCTCAGAGCCTCAGTTTTACCCATGGGGAAATGGGCACACATGGCCCTTGACTGCTGGGGTCCTCGGCAGCAATGACACATGGGGGTAAAGTGACACAGTACACACAAGGGGGTGGCAGGAAGCCCCCTGCTCGAGGCCTCAGCTCCCGGCCAACTTCTAGCCCCAATGCAGGTGTTTGGTGTGACCCAGGGCTTGTGTTCCAGCTGTGACCTTGTCACCAACATTCCCTGACACTCAGGGTGCAGCCCCCCCACACCAGACGGTTTTGCACATGGGGAGCCCCCCTGAGAGCAGAGAGGAGCGTGGCGGCTGTGGATGGCGGATGCACCTCCTGTTCCTGCTGCCCCTTCCCTGGCAGCTGCCTTGCTGTCTCCATTTCCCCATCCCGCCGCTCCCAGTCTGCGACTTCCCAGTGTTTTTGGATGTGCAAACTGAGGCAGAGAGACACACGCACCCAAAGTCAGAGACTCCCACCCCAGGGTGTCCAGCTCACTCACAGAGTGTGAAGCTGGGGCTCTCAGAGGCCTGAGGATGGGAGTCCAGAGGGCAGAGCCCGGGGGGGAGGTGGGCTGCCCTGGACCCCCGTCTCCTGGGTTGTGGCCTGCCCTTCCTCCCGACCTGCTCTCTGCCCCTGTGGGCTCTGATCTCTATCCCTGAGTTTGAAAATTTGCTGATATGGAGAGCTACAAGGTGAGGTGTGGACTTTCTTCTCTGTCTCCTTGTTTACCTGCTAGGCAATTATCGGAAATGGAATTGTTGAGTTGATTCCAGAAAGTTCAACTAAGACAAAGATAATGTTAAAGGTAGGTGAAAGGGCGTAGTTAGACTGTTAGAGGGAGGGAGGAGATGGGCATGCTATGGGATGCCATGGGGGTGCTGGCCCCTCCACACCCGCCATGTCCTTGGAGGCCAGGAGTTCAAGTGGCTATTGGGCATTTGAAATGTGATCATCTGAATGCAGAGGTGCTGAAAGTAGGGTTGTCGGAGGTAGCAAGTAGAAATAGAGGTGTCCAGGTACATCTAAATTTCAGATCACTAAGAAACAAACTGGTAGCATAAGGATATCTCACTTGTAGCATGTCTCACACATTGTATGAGACATACTTACACCATTTCTTGTCTACCTGAAATTTCAATTGACCAGGGCGGCCTCCGTTTTATTTGGCAGCTCTAGCTCTAAGTGTAAAATACACACTAGATTTCAAAGAGTTGGTACAAAAAAAGGTAAAACGTCTCATTAATAATTTTTATATGGATTATATGTTGAAATGAAAACAAGGAAAGTAAGTTTGATGAAAATATTCCAAATTATATATAAAACCAGCACATTGTACCCCTTGATTGCATTAATGTACACAGCTATGATTTAATAAAAATAAAAAAAAAAATATGTTGAGCACCAAAAACAAACAATAAAAAACAACAAAAAAAAAACACGGAAAATATTTGACATCTGGGGATTAAATAACATATATAATGACAATTAATTCTACTCAGTTCTCTTTACTGGTTAATGTGGCTACTGGGACATCTGCAGCTGCCCCTTTGGTTCTCTGTGGGCACCTGTTGGACAGGGCTGGTCTGGACGCTGGCACCCGCTGCTGACATGACCTGGGACATTCCTGGGTTTGGCACTGAAAGCCCTGTGACAACCAGGACAGAAGTCAGCTTGGAACACTGCGAGTGGCTGGACAGCATGATCTGGGACAGGTACTGTCCTCCTTAGCCTCTGTTTCCCCTCTGGGCACTGGTGTTGCCAATGTGGAGCATGCAGAGTGATAAGTGACCTGTTCGGGAAGGAAGGCCTGGTAGGGCAGACCCTCCTCCAGCCCCCCAGCCCCATGCAGGGTGCACAGGAGCTTGGGGCACTGTGGAGGGGCAGGAAGGGGCAGCCTCCAGGTGCTTACCTGGGGGTCCTGGCTGCAAATGGATCCCCTCTGCTCCTATTGGAAACCATCATTCTTCTCTCCTTCAGAAATCCCAGAGCCATTCAATAGGCTTTTGGGCCTCTCCTCATCCCTTCTTGCTGGACAACTCCAGGCACCACATACTGTGAATGGCTGAGGCTCAGGAAGGCTGGTCTCAAGCCTGAGGTCACACAGCATGAGTGGCTGAGCTGAGCAGGGCACCTCCAGGAGAAGGCAGATAGGAAAAGCATGAAGGCAGCCTCCTCCCTGTCCCAGGGTGCAAAGGCATGGCTCCAGGAACTCGGGCCTGTTCACTGAGCCATGGAGTGCAGGCCCTGACGGCCCTCCTATCACCACAGCTGCCCCTTTTATGAGGTCTCTGCACTGCAGGCGAGTTCCCGGGCCTGCACACCAGTCCCTTGAGCGAGGTGTGGGGCTGTCATTCGCCTCATCCTACAGCTGAGGCCCCAAGGGCCCGAGAAGGCGAGGTGTGGCCCCAGGTCATGCTAAGTGGCAGAGCTGGGAATATGATGACCCTGTCCTGCCTGGAAGGCTGGCATGGAGAGACCAGACCCTGCCAGCACATGACTTGGGAACTAATATTTGTCCTGAGCCACACTGTTTACAGAGCCTGGTCGCCCACATTATTTTATTGATCCTCCCAGCAGCCTGGAGAGGTGGGCAGATATTTTCAACAACAATTTAAGTTTGCAGATGAAGAAACTCAGCGGGTCTTATCCAAGGCCACAGACAAGTGGGGGTAGATGGGTCCAGATTTGACTCTGTCTGAAGGCAAAGCCACCTGAGGCACTGGTGTGATCTGCCCAGGGCTGGGAGGGCACAGCACCAGCTCAGGAGTCACTACAGACCCCAGGGGAGATGTTGGGGACCCAGGCCTCCCTGCCCCCATGAAGAGGATGGGGTGGGGAGGAGGTCAGGGGCCAGAGCAGGACGGGGGCCGTCCCCAGGAGGAGCATGGCACAGGGCTCTCTCTCTTCTTAAACCCCAGGGGGAAAACTCAGCAGGAAAGTGAACGTTCCTGCTCTGGAGTCCAAGCAGACAGAGGTTCAGCCCAGAGGTGTAAAAGGCTTGCACTTTGAAGTTAGACAAACCGGGACATGAGCTTTAGCACTTTTGGCTGTGTGACTTTGGGCTTCCTCATCTGTGCTTAGGGGATGATGACAGCTACCCCCAGGCAGTGCTTCTCACCCCTGCTGCACACTGCAGCCACCTGGGAAGGTTTAACACTTACACTAACACCCAGGGCCCTGCCCCAGAGGGTATGCCATCCCTGGCTGGGGTGTGGCTGGCCCTGCAGCCAGGGCTGGAGGAGAATGGGCAGAGATACAGCCTGGAAACTGCAGGGCCTGCAGAGGGGCGTTCACCAGACCCTTGCACACAACGGCCCATCTGTGTGCTATGCAGGGACAGTCCCTGTGGGACCCTGTGGCTTCTCTTCTCTGAGCCTCAGTCTCCGCATCTATAGAACAGACACCTCATGGTCCCTCAGTAAATGGTGGATACCCCTCCCCTCTGTCTGCCAGCATCTAGCTCTGGACTCCCTTGACTTTGCTCTTCTGACTTTGCACTTTCTCAAAGTGTGGCCTTCAGACCATCAGCACCTAGAAACTTATCAGAAATGCAGATTCTCAGGCTGGGCCTAGACCCAGGGGATCAGAAGTGGTGGGTGTGGGCCCAGCAATGTGCCCAGTCACAAGCCTTCTGGGTAGTCCCCAGGACGACCGGGTTAGGATGGGATGACAGACTGTCTACACCTTCCCCTGTACCTGACTGCAGGCGCAGCCAGACACAGCAGAATGACAGCCACCTGACTCGGCAGCTCTTGGGGAATCCAGACCCTTGGGGCAACTGGGAAGCGTGGCTAGAATTCTGCCTGGAAGCCTGTGGGCCCCCAGGACTGGAGTTCTAGCGCTACTTCCTTGCTCATAAAGCTGGGACCCTCCAGGGTCCTGCCCTTTTCCTGTGGCTTCTCAGCTGCGAAGGCTCCGAGGGTGAGTGCCCAGGTCCCCTGCATGCTGGGAGGTCATTTTCCAGCCTGAGAAGTTCTGCAGACTCTCGCACCTGGCCCGGGCTTCCAGTGACCCCGACAAGTATGTGGAACATTCTAGTCCAAGTTCCTGGCCCTCAACAGAGAGGCTGCAGCAAACCCAGGCCACTCCAGCCAGGACCCCTCTCGTCCAGGCCTGTGCCCCACTGGACGGGTCACATCTCATGTCCAATGTGGATGAGATACCGTTCCTGAATGTGTGTGGAACATTCTAGTCCAAGGCCACTGGGAGACTTTCTGGCCTATACAACTGTCCCCATGGCCTCGCCCTAGAGAAGGGCCTGGCCTCTCCTTAGAAGGGCCACCTCCACCTCTCCAGAGCCATTACTTTTTCTTTTTCCCCACATACTGCTAACCACCCCTCCAAACCTGTTTGTTCTCTTATCAGATTTCACAAATGCTCCAGGCTTTGACTTCTTGGAAAAGTGGGGTCAGTGGCCCAATTCAGTGTCATGTGATCCAGGCCCTGTGCAGTTTCTGATAAACTGCCCAATTAGACCCTGCCCTGGTCAGCATCCTCCAGGGGCTCCCTGCTGCCCTCCCCAGATGCCCACAGGGGCTGACCCGGGAGGACCTCGCCTGGCCTTTCCCTGCTATCCCTCCAGGACAGCGGCTTCTCCTCTTCTGCTTGCTGAGCAGCTGCAAGGCCCCTCCTTGCTTTACCCTGGCCCAGGGGGCTCCGTCCAGGCCCAGCTCTGACTTTCTGCTGTTCAGAGGGGCAGAGAGGCCTCTGGAGCTGCAGGGCTGGGTCTGGCCAGGTCCCAAGTGCTTTATGAGCTCGTTCCTAGTAAGCTATGTGGCTCCCGCCCTCGAGAACTGGACCAGACGAGCCAACAAGTGTTTCCTATCCAAGTGTCCTGTGTTGGGGGAAGGAAACAAGGAGCTTTGGGGAGAGTGAGGCGTAGGGGCGGTGGGCAGCAGCCTTGAGAAGGTGGCACTTTGCTGAGAGAGCTGGGATAAAGGAGGTTGAGGGGTAGCAGGACAGCCCCAGGATGAGAGTCAGGAGCCTGGGAAGGCAGGGAGGGATTGGGGAGGGGCGCTCAGAGGCTGGCCAAGGCCAGAAGACACCTGGGACATTATCTGGGCTGTAGTGGGAAGGGTAGCAGGGCAGGGCAAGGGTAGAGGCAGGAGGGCCACTGGGAGGCTGTGACAGCTACCCCATGAGGGCTGGTGGCACCCTGGATCCCCACACTGGCTGTGGGGTAGGGGAGAGCACCGGCTGCCTGTGGTGATATGTTAATACTGGGAAGTTAGCAGTTAACCAACTGACTTCTCCCAACAGAAAAGCCCTATGTGTGGCGTCTGCCTGTTCCTATGGTGTAAATATTCCCACCATAAGTGATTTCAAGCTACCAACTTGCCGTGTGTCGGGAAGAGCGTGCACAGTTGGCTGGATGAGGGAAGAAGGGAGAGAGAGGGGCCACTTTCCTGGTCTGAGCAGGGAGCTGGATATGGATGGGCTACCTCCTGGGTGGAGATGGCAGAGGAACAGGCCAGGAGAGGGGAGAATCAGGAGTGGTATCTCATCCACATTGGACATGAGATGGGACCCCTCCCGTGGGGCACAGGCCTGGATGAGGGAGGTCATGGCAGGAGTGGAAATGCAGGTACTATGGGCAAAGAGGTGATGTCTGAAGCTCAGGGACCAGAGAGGTCCCCAAGATAGAGTGAGCAAGAAGAGAGCAGGGGGCCAGGCTGACGGTGAGAGAACTGCCCTGGTTCTGGCAGCCCGTGGGGTTGCTCCTGTCTCCCCCCGCCCAGGAGGATATGGCCTTGCCCTTCACTGGCACCCAGAATGCTGAGTGAATGTGCCTTCACAGGACTGCTCACTCTGCCTCTGGGTCATGACTCAGGAGCCCTACAGGATCTTCCAGAGCAGCTCAGAAGGGTCCTAGTGGCTTGGGGCTGAGGTGACAGGGCAGCCCACAGGGACCAGGGGACAAGGGGAAATGTGTCACCCAGAGGCACAGAGGGGATGAGCTAGAGTGGGGGGAAGACTGGGTAAATGTGTTCATGACACAGGCTGTGATTTCTTACAGCCTAACCAAATGCTCAGCACCTTTGTAAAGTTAATCATTCTCTGAGACAGGCACTATATTTAGCAAAACAGAGAGAAGAGGGAGGGCTGGAGGAGACAGGCGGCTGGACGGCAGCGCTCCCTGCAGCACGGTCCCCCAGTCCCCTCCCCAGGCACAAGACAGAGCCTTCTCTGTGTATCTGGTCTCTGAGGAAATGAGATTTACTGTTTTCTTTCAGATGAGACCAAATTGAACCATATGTTGCCACGTGGCTAGTTATCATCTTCATCACCACCATCTTCATCGCCACCACTGTCATCATTACTATCAACACCATCTTCATTATCACCACGGTCTTTTGTCACTACCACCTTCACCATCACCACCGTCTCCCTGTTCTCACTGCCGTTATCATCCTCCTCACCGTCATAATTGCCATCATCTTCATCAGCTACCTCATCAACATCGCTGGATGGCAGGATAAGAGATTGTTGCTTAGCTGTATTTGCGAGTTTTCTGCAAATATATCTTGTGTCTTTTTCATGGGGGGCAGTCCAGTGGCAGAGCTGGCTGTGCTATGACAAGTGTGGGGCTGAGGAAACTGTCAGGACGAGGGGATACCTGTCTGGGTGGCTGAGGTCCCTGCTTTGCTGCTAGGGCCCCCCTGTCTTATAGGACCTAGCAGGCCCTGGGCTCCTGGGCCTGATGTCTTCTGGCGGCTGGGAAGCCCGCCGTCTGCCCTGGGCTGGGGTGCCCGCCAGCAGGCACAGCCAGGTCTGGGCAGGGCCCTGGAGACTAGCACGTCTGCTGCAAGGCTGGAGGAGCAGAAGCTGCCTCCACTGGGGTCAGGGAGAGGCATTGCAGAGGCGTTCACTGCACGGGCAGCGGGCCCGTGACATCCTTGTTTGAGGATAATTGCTGTATTAAAGATGGAATCCAGGATGAGGCCAAAACTTCATCTGGCTGAGCCTGGCTCTCCTGACTCAGAGAGCCAGCTCTGTGCTCCACACAGGTCTGTGCAAGGAGGGGCTTGTCTGCCTCTGGCTGTCAAAGATTCTGGGCCTGACTCTAGCCTACAGGGGCCTTCTTCCTTCTTCTGGTATCCCCAGCTGCCACTTCCCACTTGATTAGGATGGGCTGTTTCTGTCTCCCAGCCAGGGTCTGCCAGGAGCTCCTCTCCTGCTCTGTGCCCTCCTGACCCTTAGTGCTCTGAGGCCCACTGAGGGTCTAGATTTGTCTGTCACAAATGGAAGGACACAGAATGCTGTGCCTAAGACGGCCACTCTCAGAGGGAACTGTCCCACAAGCCAGTGCTAGTTTTCCTAGGTAGAGAAGCTGGGGTCCCGCCAGGGGCCGTCATACAGCAGAATGGGCCTTGGAGAGCCTTGGAATTCAGCTCTTCGCTGCTTCCCCTTTGATATGGCTGTGACCTCTGGGGAGGGGCTTATAGCTCCCCAGCCCTCTATTTACTCAAGCAGCAGGAATGTGTGCACCAGCTACTGTGCGACATGTGATGGTGGAAAAAAAACCCCAGACTTTGCCCTCCTGGAGCAAATAAGCCCTGGAATAAAAGTACTATTACAAGCTGATCAGTCTGGCAATATAGGGGAAAGATCCCCTGAAAGAGAGGCATCTGGTCTGGGAACAGGATGGGTAGAAGAGCCCCAGGAGCAGGTGGTAGGGTGCTGTGGCAGGGTCCCAAGAAAGCGTCAAGGCCATGACCACTTCCCATGCCCAGGAAGAAGAGAAATAAACTTTGCCAGAGAGGGTTTGGGTTCCATCACACACAGGGAGAAAGCTGTGTGTGTGTGTGCCTGTGTGTGTGTGCCTGTGTGTGTACAGAGGAGGATAGGGGACAGACAGCCACAGCTGCAGTACTGGAGCTTGCACTTGGGGTGAAGGTCACAGGTGTGTGGTTCTCTCTCCCTGAGTCAGGGTGGCCTGTCCCATGTAGGGGGAGCCACCGAGCTCCCTCTTTCTTCTTGTGGAAGAGGTTGGTATATGTGGCTTCTCCTTCCACGGTGGCAGAAAGCAGTGTGAGTCTGGCTGGGGAGAAACAGGCCAAGCTCCCAAAGTCCAACCCCTGCCTACAACTCCGCGGCAGCTTTGGGCCCAAGGTGCCTGTGAACAGCAAACGCCCCCTGTGCTGGTGTCTCTGCTGCGGACGCCATGAAGAGCAAGGGTGCTGGGTCCTGGCAGGCTCTGGGCCATTGTGGGTTTTGTTTTGGGTACACGCACAGTGATGGAATCACAGGAACAGATGGGAGGTGTGATACTGTCATAGCTCAACCGTGGATCACCTTGCTGTCCCCAGCAGGGACAGGAGTGTGGTGATACGTACGTGTCTGGGGTCCTAATCCCAGCCCCCTATGGCTGTTCTGGTTCAGCCCACCCTACCTGGAGCTGCCCAGGGCCCAGGCCAGGGTCCCTTGTTCAACAACGGCTGAGAACTGAAAGTAGCCCTCCCATTTGTTCCCGTAATTCCATCACTGCGTGTCTGCCCAAAAGGAAAAAGTCATTTCACCATAAGGTCACGCGCACTCGAATGTTTATAACAGCCCAATTTACAATCACAAAGATGTGGAAACCACCCAACTGCCCTTCAGCCCACGAATAGATTAATAAACTGTGGTGTCTGTACAGCAGGGAATGCTATTCAGCCATAAAGAAGACAGATTCTGTATCTTTTGTTACAACTTGGATGGATTTGGAGAACATTCTCCTAAGTAAATTATCAAAAGAATGGAAAAATGGGCATGGCATATAGTCAATACTAACTCGAAACTTATAGATTAACAACAGGCTCACATGACAGTAAAACGCCATTAAATCCAAGACTGGGTGGTGGTGGTGGGGGGGGGCTAGTGGGAACAATGTGGGTGTCTGGACACTTCCCGGAAACAACTACAAGGTAGACTTTACCTTACAAATGTAAACGATGTAACCTAATTGTGTGTATCTACCTTCAACCCTCATATTAATTGGAAATGAACAACAAAAAAGATTTCACTATAGCAACAGCAGCGGCTTAAACCCAGCACTGTGCCTTCTGAGAGCTACGCGCGCAAGGAGCAGCCCCCGCCAGAGCTCTGAGGCCAGAGGAGGGGGGACTGCACACATCCTGAAATGACTCTTGACCAAAGAACCTCCTGGGGGTCCATCCCTGCCTCAGTCAGGCACTGAGCTCCAGTCACCAAGCACATCATGTTCCACTGAGGCCAAAGCTGGAGACACAGGCGGTCTCGGCTATGTGCTAGCTCTGAACGAGTACCCCATACCCAAGATTTCCACGACTGCTGGGGCCCAATCTGGGGACTTTCTGCCTGGGATCCTTCCCTGGTCTTGCTCCTGACATGTCCTCCCTCCCCAGATCAGTGGGGCATGATGTCAGATTGCCCCTTGCCCGGGCCCCTTCATCCCCTCCCCACCCTGTTCCTGGCTTGAAGTGCCCCCAGTTCTCTGAGCACATGTCACTTCTGACCTCCTTCAAGAACTGTCCTTTCTGCCTGGAGCACATCCCCCCACCCCAGCCTCCTGCCCTCCACAGAGTTCCTCCCCCTGGTCACTTCTGCCTCCTGGAGCCACCCTGGCTGGAGCTTTCTGAGCATCCAGCATTTGTATTGCTGTGCAGAGTCAGGGCAGGGATGGAGACTGTTTCCTCCCCAGCTATGTCCCCAGGGTCCAGCAGGAAGGTGACACGCGGTGGGGGAGACACCCTCACTAAATGTGCAATTGAGAAGTGAGGAGTCTTAGGCAGGTGCTGAGGCCGGGCTTCCACTCGGGGAAGCACACACCTCTTGGGTGGGTAGCATCACAGACTTGCAAAAGTGTACACCGTGTGACCGCCACCCAGGTCAAGATGTGCAGCATCCTGCCCCCTAGAAGCCTCCCTCAGGCCCTTCTCAGATTTCTGACCCCCTTCCTGCTTTTTGTCCTAGTAAATGAGTTTTGGTGGTTCCTGAAGCTGACATCAGTGGCAGCACACCCGATGTCCTCTGTCTGGCTTCTTTCACTCCATGTTGCGCCTCTGAGATTCACCACATTCCACAGTCTGCTGTGACAGGCAGGTCCCACGCTCCACACTCTGCCCTGAAAGTAGGGACCTGTAAGTCCCCACATTCCACACTCTGCTGTGAGAGGCAGGTCCCGCTCTCCACACCCTTCCCTGAGAGTAGGGACCTGTAAGTCCCCACGCTCCACACTCTGCTGTGAGAGGCAGGTCCCACGCTCCATACCCTGCCCTGAGAGGTAAATCCCCACGCTCCACACTCTGCTGTGAGAGGCAGGCCCCACGCTCCATACCCTGCCCTAAGAGTAGGGACCTGTAAGTCCCCATATTCCACACTCTGCTGTGAGAGGCAGGTTCCTTGGACCTCCCTCCCTCACACCGTGTCCTCTGCCTGGACGGGACTGCTCCCCTGCCCACACTTGCCTTCTGATTTCCTCTTTCCTTCCTCAGCCCATGTGGGGCTTTGTCTGTAAATTCCTGGTTTCTGAGAAGACAGGCCTCTTCTTTTTATCCTTGGCAAGTTATTGTTGAAATTCGGGATATTTGATCTTAAATATCTGTGAAGTATACGAGCCATGTGCAGTCTGCTGGGGCCCTCCAGTCTCCAGGGTCCCTCTTCACCATCACTTGGCCTTCCTGTCATTGTGAACCCTGATTCACGCACGCCACCTCGCTCCACAGGGAGAAGACCCCTGGGTCCCTGTTCTCCATGCCTGCTGCTATAACCCGCCACACACTTTAGATTTGTCAGGGGAGGGCAGTCCTGGCCTATTATGTAAGCAGAGGGTGAGGATGGGACCTCCTCCATGGTCGCCGAGGGCAACGCTGATGAGTGTTCAGCATGTAGGCCTGCCTGTCACTGAGGGCGACAGATACCACAGGTGTCCTCTCCCTGAGAGCAAGGGTTGGCAGGCTAATTATGACCACTGGCTTCCCCTGATCCATTCTCTACCTTCTCCATCTGCTCTGAGCCCTGGGAGGCAGAGCCCCAACTGGCTGGCTTCTGATTGGGTTTGATCCATGGGAGATGATGGACACGGGGTCAGGGTGGTGGGGTGCTAGCCAGTGTCCAGCAGCTAGCTCAAGGTGGGGGACATTGTGGAAAGTTCTCATTTGTAGTTTGCTAGTCTCTGTGGTGTAAATACTCCCACTATGGTCAACGCAAGTTACCAGGGTAAGATTTCTGCACAGTGGAGTTGGAACTGTGGTCTGATTGCTGTGTCCCCACTGCACGGACACAGACCCCCAACAGCCCCAAGAGCACAGCTAGGACTAAAACCTAGCAACGAGCTTTGAGTCTGTACTACCTTTACTTTTTAATGTACTTGGTTAACTTTTTAAGTTTATATAATTTAATTTTTAACAAGAGATGTCTTTAACAACTGGCTCACGAAATTCCTGAAGATTTCCCAGTCAGCTCTCACAAGCAGGTGAGAGCTGGCAGGAGCACACGGCTGGCGGCTGGCGCAGGACAATGTTTCCTTCTGTACTTTGTCCCTGTCGGAGGCGCCTCTGTGGCTCAGGCTGGCTCCACTGACACTCCCCTCCCCGCCCTGGAGCAGCACAGGCTTCCTGCTGTTGCTGTCTCCTGGGTCACTCACTGTCCCTTGTTCCCTTGATGGGTTCCTGGAGGTGGCGTCCCAGGGGTGGGAGACAAGAGCACAGACGTGTACCCTCTGCTATCAGTCCATCCACCTTTATCTTTATGAACGAACTTCTGCACAAGATTTTGTGGGAAGATAGGATTCTGAGACCAGAGCGACACTCAAGGGGCGGGGTAAATCCTTCCAGAGGCTCAAGGAAAGAGGGTGTTCCTCAGCATGGCCAGTGGGCGTGACAGTAGAAAGGGGCCTCTTGGAAGGTGACCACATCTGCCATGACAACAATGCACCCGGCCCTGGACTCGGCCACGCCTTGTTAGCATTTGTCTGTTGGACAGACTTGCACCTGGGAAAGAATGTCTGTCTAAAGCTATTCATCACCCCACTGTTTATTAGAAAGGCTGAAAGTGGGGTGCAGCCCAAGTGCCAATCATGAAGAGACTCATTCTCTTCTAAGTAGGTTCTAGCACATTCTTACAATGGAAAACTCTGCAACCACTCCTGACATAGACACGAGAGGTGCTCTGTGGTTGTAAGTGATGAAGGAACATCAGTGAGCTTCCGTGTGTGTGGGGGAGAAGGGAGGGAGGAAGAGAGGGGGCACAGGAGGGCGGAGGACGCACAAGCAGCAGGTGGCAGTGGGCATCTCCCAAATGCGGAGCTGGAGCTGAGGGGACTGGCTTTTCACTACAGATCCGTTTGTACTTTGGAATGTTATACCATTCATTCCCATGAACTACCTGGTCTATTAATATGCAAAATTTAAACACAGACAAATATCATGAAATGTAATCGGTTTCTCCTCCTGTTCACTCCAGGGCAGAAAGCCTGGTGGTGCCAAGTAGGACACTGGCAGTGGTGACGTCTCTTTTGCCTGAGAGTTTGTGTCCGTCCTGGCTCTGCTCAGGTCAGTGGGCTGAAAGGTGACAGCGCCCACTCGGGAAGAGAGAACCAAGGGCAGGGAGGTGTGATCAGCCCAGGGCCACACCAAGGGCTCCCGGGAGGTGGGGGTTCCACGTGTCTTAGACTTTCCCTGGCATCCAGGCCATCCCAGCAGCTGGCTCAGGACATGCTCACAATGTCTGTGGAGTGACTGGACACTGGCCCAGCGCCTCTGGGTTGGAGCGGTCCTTCTGGGAAGCTTCTGTTACAGCGTTTGTGCCTTCCACGGTTAGTGGGTGGGCGGGGGGTTTCCACCCAGACTGGCTGGTGCACTAGCACGGAGGATGAGGAGCAGCGTTTCTCACATCCACTGACCTCACCTGTTACTTCACGGGGCACCGTGCAGAGCTAGTGTTCCTTGGAAACCCTTCGGGAACCATTGGTTAGCAGTTTGCATGAATTTTAGCTGTCATCCTTAAAGGCCTGGTCACCAGGGTCTCAGTGAGTTGGGGATGGCGGCTCAGGCTCAGATGACTGGGAGGTGGTCGCCTGCACCTCTGTCTCCTGGCCCTGAGTGCCCACTGTAATTCCCTGGAGCCATCTCTTGAGATGTTGATTTAGTTGGTGTGTGTGTGTCGGGGGAAGGGACTGGCACTTTTAAACTCCAGGTGATTGTAACCTACAGGCAGGGCTGAGAACTGCTGCTCTAGAGTCAGGAAGAGGGGGAAGAAAGACGGTCTTCCTGTAGTGCAGTCTTGGGTCATATTAATAAGGGCCTAGTCTACAGAATGTGGGAGGTGGTGGTCCCACTTGATTTAGCTCTAATCAACCAGACTAGGTTCTGAGAAGCTCCACAACTTAACAAAACCCCCCGAAAGTTGGAAAATGTTGAGTGAAGAGGAACTGCTACAGCAAGGAGACTGGAAGCATGATCCTGAGGGCCTAACCCAGGCCTCTCTGGAGAACTCCATGGACAACAGACATTCCTTGGAGCGGTGGGAACTGAGGTTCAGAGGTGCCATTTGTCACGCCTGCCATGGGCTCTTTCACTTGAGGGCTTATCTTTGAAGCCACTCTGGTTTCTAACTTTCTGAGGAGGAGCAGGAAGTTCTTACTGAGGGTGGAAATTGCAGGGTGGGCTGGGCAGGATTAATCCATTTAAGGCTGATAAATGATTTTACAGGCTCATGCTACCAGCCAGTCTAAGGTGTGATTCAAGGAGGTCATGAATATTTAAGGAGTAGGAGCAAAAGGAGAAGTGTCAGGGTGACAATGTGGGCGATGTGGGTAGTGACTGCGAACCAGACCCCTCACTGGAGGTCAGGTCTGTGAGGACCAGGGTTTGCTCTCCTGATTGACTGCTTTGGTCCCTGCCCTGACAGCACACAGTGGGTGCTCACAGCGCTTTACTGAATGAATGAATGACGGGGAAAGCAAGACGGGATCTAGATTTGGCGGGGAAAAGGGTTTCCAGAGAGGGCCTCTCCGAAGAGGTGATATTTTCCCCGAGTCCTGAGCTACAGGTGTGGAGCCTGCCATAGGAATAGGACCCCTGAGTGGGAAACTCCTCTGGGCTGAGCAAGGCGTGCAGAGGGAGTGAGGAGCTGGCTTCAGGGAGAGGGACCTGTTACATTTCATGAGCAACTATTTGTGTTTAAATTTTGCATAGTAATTGACCATGAAAATGATACAACACTCAAAAGTAGTAAAGGGTTTGTAGTGAAAAGTAAGTCCCCCAGCTCCCAAGGCCAGTGTGGCCTTGGCAAGTCACAGCACCACTCTGGGCCTCAGTTTCCTAATTGGCAAAATGGAGACAAGAATAGTGGCTGCTCAGGACTGAGAGTGACACCGGTGCTGAGAACCATGCCTGGTGTGCAGCAAGCTCTGCAGAAATTTCACTTCATCACCACCACTGACAAAAGAGGCACCCAGGAGGCAGAGCCAGGCCTGGGCTCCGGGTCTTTTCCACTCTGGCTGCCCCCTCCAACCTCTCTTTGGCTCGCACCGCAGTTTGGAAGATTTGCAGCTGGCAGAGGGCCCAGGTCTCTGGATCCTGCCCAGGCCCTAACATAAGCTCTGTGTTGCTCTCACTTGGACATCCTGGAAAGAGGGCCTGGCGGGCCTGCCCATTCCTGCAGGCTGGGGGAAGGTAGGTGGGTGGTGAAAAGGCCTGGGAGGGCAGCTCAGGGCAGGTCCTGACTGGCAGGAGGGAGGGACAGCGGGTGGAGAAGAGCCAGCCCCCAGCTAGGATCTGTCCTCTACCTCCTCTCCCCCTCCAAAGCCACTCCCCAGCCTCCCTGCTGCCCCTTGCCCCAGAGTCACTCTGCTTTAGTCACTCAGGCTGAACCCACAGAGTCAGCCTGGGCTCCTCTTTGGTTCACCCCACCCAGCCCCACTGCACAGACTCCACCACCTGCTGTCCTGGGCTGTGCCTTGCCGTCACAGTGTCCCCAACCTGGCAGCCTGATGGCCACACCAGAACACGGTCAGATGGTGTCCCTCACCCTCCAGTGATGCCCCTCTCACCTACAGTATAAGCAAGTGCCCTTGCAGACTCTTGCCTCAGGACCTTTGCACCTGCTGTTCCTTGGGCTACAAAGTTCTTCCCTCAGACGTCCATAGGACTTGCACCCTCAGTTCATTCAAGTCTCTGCTCGGCAATACCAGAGCACCCTCCGTGGAACTCCCTGCCCTCCTCCCCCGCTGATTTGTCCACACAGCCCTCACTGCCATATTCTGGGCTTCACGCTTATTTGTTCACTTGTTTGCCTGTATCCCCTGTGCTGGGATGCAGGTTCCCAGAGTGCTGGCGCTTTCTGCTGTCTTCCCTGGAGTATCTCAAATGCCTAGGTTAGGCCCAGCACACAGTAAGTGCTCCATCAATGATGAACTGGGTCTGGGACGTTCCTTAAGTGAAAGACAACTGGAGCCACGGTCTCCTGGGCATCGCCCTCTGGGACTGACCTTTATCTCCCTGGAGACACAACATCAGAGGGGAAGTCGGAAGAAATCTTCAAACCTCGAGTGGCCACTGGCCTTCCTTTTGGTGGAGGCCAGGAAGAACACTAGATGGGGAGCCAGAGGCTGGAGCTGGGCTTCCTTCTGCCAAAGGATTGGGGAGGGACACATTTTATTCATCCAGCTAGCATGGGGCTAGTAGTCTGTACTGGCAACTGACAGGGGTCAGGTCACAGTGAAGCCCACAGATGGTGGAGGGCCAGGCCAGGCAGAGGAAATGCCAAACCCATGACGTGCTACAGGGTGGGCAGTGAGGAAGCTCCTACCCCCTGAATCACATCACAGCAAACCGGCCAGTATGCTGCTACGCTGGGTATTTTACAGATAGGAAAACTGAGGCAAAATGGCCTTCCAGGAAGTAGCAGGGCTGTGGTCAGAGCTCAGAGAAAGCCAGTCTTGCATGTGGGCATAAAAGGGCTCCTGGCTGCATGCTCAGCTAACAGGCTCTCTGGCTTCCTTGTGCTCTTCCAGGAGAGGATTTGTCCAATCTCAGATGGGATGCCAGCATGAGGACCTGTGATCAAGGCTTATGGTTCCCCTGGGGCTGCACTGGTAGGAAGGGCCAGGAAAGTTTTGGGGTCAGTCCCGGGCAAAGACTCCAAAACCAAGTGTGAGCCCCCAGCACTGGGGGGCAGGGGCCAAAGGCTCAGGGCAGAGCCCTGAATGGGATCAGCTGGATGGAGAAGGGGAGTAGCCCCCGAGGACCTGAGAGTGGACGGAAGCTCCTGAGGCTGCAGTGCTGGGGTAGAGGGAGGCTGGCGAGGGCCTGCAGTTTATTCACAGGGCATAGCGCACACTCTTGTGGGGTACACAGAATCCCCTGGATGAGCTCCTTCAGAGAGACTTTGAGGCACAGAACCTAAGGCCAGGCCTCTGGGCTCTGAGGGGACTCAAGCTGTCCAGGTGAGAGCCACAGGTCTAGGAAGCAGAGAGGCACGAGGGGCCCTGTCCCTGGCTGCCCCCTCCCTGTCCATCAGGGCGAAGGGCCTGGGCCCTCACGGGTGGGTGGGGGCTGGTGAGGGCTGCTCCCTGAGGGGACTGTGTTGCTGGGAGTTGGCAGGGGGCTGCCGACCAGACAGCTCTGGACTGGCCAAGAAGGGAGTGGGTGGGGGCCAGTTCTTGGGCCTAATGACAATGGGCGACATGCTCTGGGCATGGTCCTTATGTGGGTGTGTTCCAGGGCCTCCGGTTAGAAGTGCTCTTTCCTCCCAGAATCCCTTCCATGGAGTGACCAGTCAGCGCATTGTACCACCCAGGAGACTAGTGCTTGGGGACCATGGTGCTCCTGACATTGCGGCAGCAGTGGACCCACCCAGGTCACCTGACTCTCAGAGTCCATAGCTTAACCCTCCTCGCCTCCTGGCCAGATGGCCAGTTGGTCACCTCTCTGGAGCCTCCTCCTCTCTGGCTGGCCAGGTCCCCACACCAGGTGCCGCTGTGTCCTAGAGCAAGCCCTGTCCCTCCTTATTGCTCGTCCCTCTTACCTGATGACGAATCAGCTGGGTGCAGCAGAGGTGACAGTGGTGACCTGCTGGCTGGGGAGGAGCAGGCATAGCGGAGCTGGTCCTCCCCCCAGGGAATGCCCCCCTAGATGTGGCAGCAGGGGGCTGGGGGACAAGAGGCCAGGCTGGGCTGTTTGTCGCATCACAAAGTCCTGCCCTGGATGGCCAGGGCTCCTGGCTGGTGGGGGGAGGGGCCTGGCAGAGCCCTGGCCCCCTCTTCTGCTGCAGCCACTCTGGAGTCTCAGCAGCCTCAGGGGCAGCACCTTGAAAATGGGCACATCTTACCAAGGGCACTCATTAAGAACTTGCCCACTGCCGGACTTGTGCTCACAGCTGGCGGAGCAGGGCTCAAGCCCAGACGAACCTGGCTGCCCAGGTGCTCATCCTGGCTGCATGTTCCTCCCTGACCTGCCTCCTCCCCTGTTCCCTCAGAGAAGCAAACTCATCTCAGGGGGAACTTCCCATGCTTACTCGAGAGGCCTTAGAAACAACAAGAGCTGTGAGAATGAAGCTTAGGAGGCTGCAGGCCTCGGGGGAGCTTGGAGCAGGACCCTCCTTGAGGATGGAGATCCCCACTAGGTTTCTGTGTCCCCTGCCTGGTGTAGGCCAGGGACTCATGGACTCGCAGTGGTTATTCTGGTTATTCAGGGTGAGCACTGTGCCCCCTTTCCCAGTCGCCTGATTTAACTACCACCTCCTACCCATCCTCACAGGCACTAGTGATTTGCCCCAGCTTCCAGGGTGATAAAGAGAGCATGGATCCCACGGACATAAGGTAGGAGATGAGAAACACCTGCAGAGGGTTGACGGTGGTGCCATGGGACATGCCCCAGGCAGCTGGGCCTGCAGGCACAGGCCTCTCAGAGAGGCATCCTTTGCAGACCACGATGGGGCTGCAGAAGAAACATCACAGCTCATTCTAGGAGGAGTCTGCATCCAGAGACGCCATCACCAGCGCAGGCAGCCGCTCGAGGGCAGACCTGGGAATGAACTAGGGTGAAGGGAGAAGCTGCCCAGACCCCTGGGCCACTACTGCCATTGAGAAGGGCCTATAACTCGTCACACTCAACATTTTCAAACTTCGTTTACCAACCTTGCCTCTGCAAAGCCTTTTATATTAAAAGTAAACTTCTAACTTGAAATGCCAATATGATAAATCTTAAAGTAAAAAAAAAAAAACAAAAAAAAACTTTACTAGCTTACCTTTGTTTTATTGACACATTCACTTATTGTAACTCCAGTAACGGCCACACCATTTCTCAGCAACACCACCAGGCTCAGGACCCTTATCTGGGTCTGGCTTCCTTGGTGAGACTGTGATTTGTATATGCTGAGGTTTGGGGAGGTGTCCCAGACCCGTGTCCTGTGGCTGGGCCGGTGAGGTTTGGTCCCAGACCCCTGTGTCCTGTGGCTGGGCCGGTAAGGTCTGGATGAGTCATCCAGCCAGCAGACAGAGCCCCTAAATTACTGAGGCACTGTGGGAGGCTGCACTCTGTCGTGCAAGAGTCTCTTGGGTTCTGCAATTGGACAAGAACTGGACATATCTAAGGAGAGTGTCCATCCACTCGCCTCTTCTCTTCCACCGCTCAGTTCCTCCTTCCACTTGGAGCAGCATCTGCCTCTGTCCGTGACAGCGCAACCTACTGACTTACGTAGCATCTTGACACAGTGGCCTTCCCTTTCGAGGTCGTAAAGCGGGAGACGTGGAGAGTGTATCTCTGGGCTTGAATGGTGGCGCTGTGGGAGTAGGTGCTTAGCTGGGCTGGCAGGGCCCGTCTTTCATGTGGGTCTGGATGGAAGTTCAGGATTGATTAGTATTACCGTGACATCATCGCACTCCTCTTCAGGAGAGGCCTGGTGAGCAACTGCTATCCTGGAGGGTGGTGGAGGTCATGGGCAGAATCTTAGCTCTCAGCCGCAAGGCATTTGGGGGATTACAAAGACTGGAGACCAGAGATGGGAGACACCTGGGCTCATTTCTAAGCTAGCTTGCTTCTGTGGCCGCCCAGGACTAACAGCTCTGATGCACATGGCAAATGGCTGAAAATTATCAGAGTTTCAGCCAGTTTTCTTGGCATGTGCCTCTGCTCCATGGATTTTGGGAGAAGCCCAGGCAATTTGAGGGTTGAGATTACCTCTTACCACAAGCTTCCAGGGTGGTGTCTGTAACGTGCTAATATTTAATACATCACATTTGTGAATAGGCCATTTTCAGTGTGTTACGAAGAGGGTTACTGTCAGCCAATATGCAGAGACTGAGATAGGTCCAATCGTTCTATTAGCAGAAGGCCAATGATTCTGGAGAACAGTGATAGTAGCCTTTCTAGACTGTTCTGTTCTTCCATTTCCCATATCACAGTTATATACATGAAAGTTAAAAGCAAGAACCCTACTACTAACTTTGAACAACAGTAATTAACACTTATCTTAAACAACAGTAATTGCCATAACCTATGACACCATAATAATAATTGACATAACCCATGACCCAAGATAACATTTCTTTTTTTGCAGTTTTTGGCCAGGATCAGGTTTGAACCCACCACCTCTGGTATATGGAGCTGGCACCCTACTCCTTTGAGCCACAGGTGCTGCTCCTCCCCCCTCCCCCACATTTCTAATTCAAAAGTTAATTTCTTAAATCAACCAGCATATACTACTCAAATATTCACCTTCAGGTGAAAGCCCAATTTACAAATTAACAAGAATGGGAGACATGAGGTAAAGGTCATGTGCACCTGAACCACCCAGATCAGCTGTGCCCTGCCAGCCCCAGCCTGACTGCCTCCATCTTATTCTCACTACACGCGCTCTCCAGTGCAGTTAAGATAGTTACAAATACGATTTTAAGGGAAAGCTTAATAAAGCATGCCTGGAGCCCTGGACACCCACAGAACCTTGCTGGTTCCCCAACATTGTTGTGGCAAGTTATGACCAGGCCATGCTGGGGGCCGCCCTCCTCCTCCCAGGATGTCAAGTTCTGAGTTCTCCTGGGCTTTTGAGAACATGTCTAAGGAAACCGCCTTAGATAAACCCACAGGAAGAGTTCCTTGGTGTGTCCAGAGACAGAATCCTTCAACATATCACTCAGGGTGTGAGATGTGGAATGGCTGGTGGCTTCTCCAGTGGTTCTCAACCTTCCTAATGCCGCAACCCTTTGATACAGTTCCTGTGGGTTGTGACCTACAGGTTGAGAACACTGTTCTAGACAAAGCAATAATCTCATTTAATACTTTCCCAACTCTTTTTAAAAGTCCTTTAAGGACTTTTTGAACCTTCAAAGAGAAAGTCTGAACATTTCGTAATATTTATTAATCTTGTTCCCCCTTTTGTTGAGAGAGGAAGCAACTGTAAGAAACTGAGTTTTATTATTTATTTATTAAATCATAGCTGTGTACATTAATGCCACCCAATCAGAGTGGCAGTGTGCCTTTTCAGTCCCTTTTTGTGTTTAAAAGGGACGTCCAGGCAGCAGGTGGATGGCGCCCCCGTGACCTTGTGCCAGGGACCAGCCCCTCAGGGCTCTGGGCTCCTTCTTGGCTGGGTGGGGCTGAATGAACCAGGACAAGCTCCTGGAGGGAACTGGATGTGAAGGAAGCAGGGTGTCATGGGTTCAGGGTCCCGTGTCCCCTTCCTACACAGCACCCCTGAGGGGCAGGATGCTGTTGGCCCGGCCTGGCCCATAAAGACACCACCTTTCAGGGGCTATGGAGCCCTGGGCATGGCGCACATTGGGGTAACCAGCATAGTCTAAAGGCAAGGACCCTCTGTAAGCGTCAGACTGGATGGGGTCCCAGGTCACCTGTGCATCCTGTAGCCGGCTTGTGGCAGCTTTGCCACTTCGTTGGAAGCAGTCACCCAGCGGCAGCCCCTGCCCCCGAGGGCTCCTAGTCTAGTGGAGACACACATGAGGCTGCCTGGCTGATAGATGGGAGGGCAGCCAGCAAACAGAGGCCCCATGCTGAAGGGGGGGAAGGGAGAGGGAAGAGCGTGTGTGAGGCAGGGAGGACGATGAGTTCCGGGGCTGGAGAAGGCAGTGTGACTGGACAGGAGGACAGTGCCTAGGAGGGTCCAGAAAAGGCAATAAGGGTGGGCAGTACAAGGGGGTGTGCATGTGACTGGGTACAGCGGGGAGGGAGGTGAGCAAAAGAGGAAACCTAATTTACATCTCAAAGTAACAACTTCACTTGGGGGGTGGGGTGGGGGGATGGAGAAAGGTCTGGAAGGGTCAGCAAAGGCACCTGGGCAGCCCAGACCAGAGGCCCATTACTACATGAGATCTAGTAGAGAGACTGTTGCCTGAGCTGGGGGGTGACAGTGACACTGTGGCCTGTCCAGGTGGCCTGGAGGGAGGAGCACCGGCCAGGCTTCTGGGTTACGTGGCTGGGTGTCTGGGAAGGAACAGCTGGGAGGACAGGTGCTGGGCAGAGCATCTATGTCCAACCTTAGCTACCACCCAGCTGTCCAGGTTGGACACAGAGGTCCAGCATCTGCAATGTCAGCAGAACTGTGTGACTGTCCAAGTGAGGGGCAGCTTTTTTTTTTTTTTTTTTTTTTTTTGCAGTTTTTGGCCAGGGCCGGGTTTGAACCCACCACCTCTGGCATATGGGGCCGGCGCCCTACTCACTGAGCCACAGGCACCACCTGAGGGGCAGCTCTGTTAACAATGATGCCATCACAATAGGACCCCAGACAGGCCCTGTTCAGGCAAACAGGGGCAATGGTCACTTTCATCATCAGTATGTAGGTGGAGAACAAAATGGAAGGGTGGTCTGCCAGGAGTGGGAGGAGACAGCTGGGGGTGGGGGACATGAATGGCCCATGGGCCTGGCCACTGCCAAGAGGGCACCTGGTTGAATATTGCATTGGGGGCCTCAGGGACAGCTGGCAAGCAGAGGTCCTATCCTGAGCTCTGTTGGTGACCTCTAGGGGGAGGGGAGGCAATGGCGTGGAGAGAGTGCAAATGGCCAGGCCAGACACTTCAGGAGCACGGTGGTCAAATCCCTCTTCCATAGCTTCCAGCATTTTGAAAGCAGCTCTGTGCTCCCTCCCTCCTGCCAAAGCTACCCTGACAGCAGGAAATGTCCATCAGGACTGCCCTCTGAGCAGGAGTGAAGACTCCGCTTCCTCAATGGACAAAAACTATTTACTGAGCCCACCCTGCATGCCAGGTGTCCCAGAGAGATTTACAGCAAGAGCTTGGGTGTTGGAGCCTGTGCACAGAGCACAGAGGTTCAGAACCAAGCCCCCTCCCTATATGGAGACTCAGCTGCTTCCAGCCTGTTTCCTCATCTCCAAACCAGACCAGCCCTCATTCCCACAGCTCAGTCTGGGGTGGTGAGGTCCAGGCACCCTGGGGGAGGCGGTCCCTGTGGTGGTGGGGCTGTAGGCAGCCTTTGTCTTTCAGAGAGGGCCAGACCCAGGCCGAGGCAGGGAGCCCCAGTGCTCCTGCACACCCAGTGGTCTGGCCATTTCTCGTGGACTTGGGGTTTCTGCTTTTGCCAGAACTGGGCTCCTGTCCTGGTAGCTGAGGGTTCTGACCAAATATGGCCAGTGCAATGCAGGCTCTGGTTTCAGAGAAGACCACAAGAGCCTGGAACAGTCCTTCTCTGGACCCTTGTCCCCTGCCAGATGTTGCATCCTAACTTTCCTGCCCTCTTGTCCCAGCCAGGCCACCCCTCTGACCTTGCTCCCTTCCCACTTGCCAAAATGAGCCATTTGCCCTGTTCTGCCAGCACTGGGCTCCTCCCCCTGGGCCTCTTCCCAGGGGGGCTGGGTGTTGGTCAGGCCTGGGTTTGAGTTCCAGCTCCACCCTCGCTAGCTGCTTGGGTCTCTCTGAGCCCATTTCCTCATCTGCAAATGAGAAACACTCTGGCTGCCCCTGGAAAACGGGTGGAGAGGAGATGGTGGGAGGAGGGGAATGCAGGGCCAGGAGAGCCTGCCCAGAACCCTGGCCTGAAGCAGACTCCACAAATGGTGCTCCTTCCTTCCTTCCTCAGGGATTTAGTTAGGTGAGAACTGCAAATGCAATTTGGAAACAAAACAAATAGAAGAAAGAGATCTGAGGTCACCTCTGTTGATGTTGCTAAACTGCAAATAATGCAGTGGACTTGCTGTGCTGGGTAGAGATCACTGGGCAGCTTCTGTTTCCAAGAATAGATCAAAATAGACTTCATACTCCAATGTATGTCTCAAAATTAAATTAAAAATCAGAGGTATTCACTCAATTTAAAACCTAAATAGGCCTTATATTTAATTTCTAACAAAGCCCAGAATATGCGAATGCTTGCACAAACACTGAGATTGCCTTCCCCCTGCTTTGAAGCAGAACAGGGAAGATACATCCTCCTCCCCTCAGTGTCAGGAGAGAGAGAGAGGTGTCACTCCAGTTCTTGCCCTGCAGGGCTTAGAAGTCAAACCCTCAGAGGGAAGGAGCAGGGGAGAGTCAGAGGACAGGGAAGTCTCAGAGTGACCCCAGGCTCTGGGCCCCTGTGCAAGGGGTTCAGAGCTCACTGAGCAGCCTAGGGTCCCCTCTCTGTAGAGCGGGGTACTGCCTGGTCATGGGGGTCGAGAGGCTCCTGAAGCACCTGTGCAGCCCAGAGGAGCTGCTCCCTCCCCCCCTACCAGGGAAAAGATTACTTTATTTAGTCTTTTGGTAGAAATTGTGAACAGAAGCCAGAAGAGCAGCAACCATTTTAATATCCAAATAAGGGGACGGCAGAGCACAGAACCCTCTTTCAAGCAAGTGGGATGGTGGTGGCCAAAGTTGGGCTGCAGGGACATCTGTAACAATGATGGGGGTGGGTGTGCCTGCCAGGCCACATGGCCTTCTCTTCTCCGAGCCTCATCCCCAGGGCCTTCGGAGCCAATCCAGGGCACTGGAGGAGGCACAAGACAGCTTCCACCAGTGACCACCGTCACACCCTGGTTATGAGGCCACGTGTCAGACACGAGATGGCAGAGAAGGACCTGGGATGGCGAGAATTTAGTGCCCTCTGGGTCTTACAGATGAGAAATGAAGGAAGGGGACAACCTGTCTGCCTGAGGACAGGAGGGCACTGCAACCACAGATGTGTGCGCACAGACGCTCGCACACGCAGACACGGACACGTGTGCTGACACACGCAGACCCAGACACATGCACAGACACACGCTCCCCTTCCTCCCACAGCCATAGCCATCCCTCATCTTTGTCCTCATCCTGCACCCTTGGCCCCTTCCCAGAACACAATCGCCCCAGCTCCAGCTGGGGAACACGGCACAGCTGACACCTCAGCGCTGACTCCAGCCTTACCAGCCTCTTATCTTAAAGGCAAGCTCAGTTAAATGATCACACGTTTACCGCTTTGCAGAACAGACTTGTTCCGTACTATGCAGTTCATTGTGAATGTGAATCCCTGGCAATCCAGCTCCAGCAGCAGCTTCTGTGCTATATTCGTGCAGAATCACAAACCTTTTCGTCTATTTATGAACTTCAAAGTTTAACTGGTAAAGTGTAGCAGAGCCCTATGTCCCTTTTTATTAAGTGGAGAGAAATGGCTAAAGCAATCATCACCAATTACATTCTAGAAGCTCCAGGTAAAATCTGTTCCCCTCTGGGCTACTGGCCTTGGTCCTCAGGAGGCCGACCGACCCACCTAGGATGAGAACTGTCGAGCCTGAGGCTGGAGAGGCTACAGCACCCGCCCCGGGGAGGGTGTCAGGCCTCAGGCCTCAGCAGACCCTTGTGGGGAGCACACTGACCCGCCGGTCTGTGTCCACCTGCATCAAGCCCTGTCTGTGTCAGGCAGCACCTCTTTCCTGCAGTTGAAGTGAAGGCCCGTCCTCACGGCACAACCCTGCGGGCCAGAGGACAGGGTCAACACCAGCTTTACTCAGAAAGCTCCCTTTGCTACACGACCTGCCCTGTCCACGATGTTTTCATCCTCCCAGCCCTGGGCCAGGGGCATGTGCTTTACGGGAGGTTTCCTCCTAGAGCTTGCTGTTCTTCTGGAACTGGGCCACCAGGCTGAGCACCTGCTCAGAAGCCTTGATGTTCCTGGAGCCCAGGTAGGCGGTACTGTTGGAGCCCGTCTCGTGCAGGTAGTAGCGGTAGTTGACCATCAGGCCGCAGGAGCCGCTAAGGCCCTTCAGGCTGGTGTCGGCCATCCAGTTGATGCGCCACAGCACCGCCCCGTTCTGCAGGTGGAAGTTGGCCACGGGGTTCAGAGCGTAGCCCCGGTGCTTCTCCCCGTACAGGTACCAGGCACACAGCCGCATCAGGGGGGCCTGCAGCGCCCGCACCAGCTTCTCAGACTTCACCCATTCACTGCTGCCCAGAAGACCCCTGAGAGTCTCGCTGACGGGGCCACCAGTGAGCTCCGACAGTTCTTTACATTCTGAATCCGTAAAAGGTTCGTTCCGCCCAAGCTCTTTCGTTGGTGAGTGCAGAAGCCCCAGGAGCCACTTGGTGAACCCAGGTATAGGAGACAGACTGGAAAATGTCCCCAGGTGAGGAAATTCTTTCTGTAAAGCACGGACGGGGTGGAGGAGAAAACACACAAATTCAGCAGCTGTGTTACTGACACGGGAAACCTGTCCACTTAGTGTTCACGTGCCTTTAACCTTTGTATGCTGTGGTATGACTGGCAAGTGACACGTGATACATGTTATTTTTCTTCTTTTAAGGAATGTTTATTAGGAACCTGATGTGTGTGGTAGGCCCAGGAGGCATCTTGGTTCCCCAAGGCAAGGAGTCTCTGTCCCTACCATTGTCAAGTTGGCAAAATAGAGACTAAGTTGGGGACTTGCTTACAACCAGAGAACTGCCCACTGTGCGGTGGGGCCTGGCACACAGATTCTGACTCCAGCCTTTGTCTTTGTGCCACACCAGGCCCCTGTCGTAGAAACTACTGCAACCACAGAACCTGCCTTGGTGCTTGGTACACAAACGCCCAGGGACTGGCGATGAACAGGCGAAAGCCCAGGCACGCCACGGGGGCTCCCGGGGGAGCAGGAGGTGGGCTGTGGGCATTCTCCCATATCACACGACTCGAGGCAACTACTGCTGTTCAAATTATGTACAGACCTCAATGATCATTTCAAAAAAACCCAGTGTTTCTGATTATAAACGTAATGCACAGTCACTATAGAAAAAATAAAAAAAAATTTATGACAAAAGAAAAGAAAACCATCATACTCCACTATGCCGAGCAAACTACAATCCTCTGGTCTTTCTCGGCGCAATCGTATGTGGATGAGAAGCAGTTTTATATCATGTGTTACAAACTTATATCGTGAGCATTTCCTTATTATCATTTAAAATTCCAAAATATAATTTTAACAGCAGAGTAATATGAAAAGGGAAGACTATACTGTGATTTCCCTAACCATACTCTTCTCATTGGACATTCAAGGAGGCTCTCAAGTGTTTTGCTTTTATAAACCCCAGGGACACTTCTGAGCACAGCTTCTTTCCAGATTCCCTCTGATGACTTTCCAGCTTGCAGCTGAGTGTTAGCTCAGTGACACCATCAGGACGGCTAGTGGGTTAAGGTGCCAACCTGACTCAGAAGCAGTCTGTGGGTGCCACATCTGGAACCCTGATTCTGCCCTTCCTCTTACTGCTTTTCTCACCTGATATGCCCCCCACCTCTGCCCTGCCCACTAACACCTTCAGCAAAGAAAGACAAAATAAGAAGAAACTTCTACTAATTGGATGTGGCTTCTTACCACCTCTGGGGAGAAGTGACAGAGAGTGATAATGAAGCTGATACCCAGCTGAATCCTGCAATCGCAGGTTTAAAACCCATTATTAATTTAATATAGAGCATGCCAACATTTTTAATTCCGCTGTCATTCTCTAAGATAGACCTGTAGCATCTAAAGCAGATAACGGCATGCTCTGAGCCAATTATTAGCAATCTAGTTATTTTACTTAATAAGAAGATTCTAACTCCTCTAGCTCTCAGTAGCCCACAGTAGGCCTCGATAGTTGCTGTAGGACGGTTAAGGTTTCCCAGAGAGCAGCAAGAAGAGATCAAAAGAAGTCAATGCCTTCACCTTCCAGCTCTGGGTCTGACCACAATGCTCCCTCAGAAACCATGAGAGGACAGGCCCAGCTGCTGGGAGGAGGGGTCAGAGGTCTGTAGGGTGTGGGTGTGGCGGTCATGCATGGCTAGATGGCCACCAGCTGTGTCTGAGCTTGGATGCTCAAGAGCTAAGATGTCCCTTTTGGAAAGAAGTATGGACAATACTCGGAGCTAAAGGTAGACCTGCCATTTGATCCTGCAATTCTTCTACCGGGTGAATATCTAAAAGACCAAAAATCACTTTATAACAAAGATATTTGCATCAGATTGTTCACTGCAGCTCAATTCATAATAACCAAGTCATGGAAGAAGCCCCAGTGCCCATTGACCCATGAATAAATCAATGAATTGTGGGTATATGTACACCATGGAATATCATGCAGCCTTAAAAAAGATGGAGCCTTTACCTCTTTTATGTTTATATGGATGGAGCTGGAACATATCCTACTTAGTAAAGCATCTTAAGAAATAGAGAAAAAAGTATCCAATGTACTCAGTACTATTATGAAACCAATTTACAATCACTCACACTTTCATATGAAGAATAGATCACAGCTATGGCCCAGGATGAAGGAGGGAGGGAGGAGAGGGGGGAGGTCAGATGGAGGGATAGTGAATGGTGGGATCACACCTATGGGGCACATCGCAAGGGTACATGTCAGATCTATTAGTATAGAGTATAAATGTCTTAACACAATAATTAAGTAAGTGAGGTGAGGGATATATTAACCCGTACGATGTTAGCATTCCAGATTGTATATGAAATCAGCAAATTGTACCCCCTAAATGCATTAATGTATACATGATCTACCTCTTTATGATTTAATAAAAAAAAAAAAAAGTGAAAGGAGGCACCCCTGACACTTACACGGGACAGCACACAGGCCCCGGTAGGCCCCGGAGCCCGCGCACATCCTCAGAACACACCTGCATGTTGCCAGTGCCTGAGAAGTTGGATTCTGGATGCTTCTTCTCAGCCATTCTATCTTGGGCATCCAGCACTTTTCTACTCCTCGCCACCCCTTTAGTTCCTATCTTCATCTGCTCTCCGGAAAGCAGGGGCAGGATTAGCCACTGCTTGTCATACCCGACGCCTACAGCCCTGCCCAGCACTCACCTGCAGCTCCTTGATGACACGCTTCACCAGGAATGTCCCCAGCTCTACTCCCTGCAGTCCCTGTTGCGTCAAACTGATGGAGTAAAAGATGGCGGCAGCAATTCTGCTCTTCTCCTCTGTTTCCGATGGGGGGCATTCCTTCACTATTGCCTGGAAAACACCAAGGACGGTTCTGAGAGCAGGTGCAGGCTCTGCAGCTCACATCACAGCCCTTTCGCTGGGGCTTAAGATAATTGACAGAGGATTCGAAAAGCTGAGAGAGGCCTCGGCTTCCCCGTCTGGGTTTAGGCCATAAGGACTACAGTCTGCTCTGTTTCGAAACTCTCTGGAGGAGACGGGGATTTCACAACTTCCCAGGGTGTTTGCTCAGCGTCGTCATATCATTTCTACCATTTGGAAATTCCAGTGCAAACTTTGTTGAAGAGCAATTTCTGTCCCTTTTTGTCTTTTTTAGGCCTTTGTGCAAATGGAAACTTGCTTCACGTCTCCCCCTCTTCACACCTCCCCTCCAACACCCAGAGTGCACCGAGCCTGTGTCGAGGCCAAGGAGCTGCAAATTCTTCAGAATTTCTTTAAAGGCCTGTTTCCCCCGTTAGTCATTTTTGCTCCTTTTCTCTGAACTCTAGCTTTTCAAATTTTTCAATAAGCTATAGCCAGTCTTACAAAGTATTTTTAGGCAAAATAACAAACAAACAGAAAAAAAAAAAAAAAAAGGCTCAGTGCCTGTAGCTCAGCGGCTAGGGTGCCAGCCACATACACTGGAACTGGCAGGTTCAAATCCAGCCCCGGCCTAATGACAACTACAACCAAAAAATAGCTGGGCATTGTGGCAGGCGCGTGTAGTCCCTGCTACCTGGAAGGCTGGGGCAAGAGAATTGCTTAGGCCCAAGAGTTGGAGGTTGCTGTGAGCTGTGACGCCGAGGCACTCTACCGAGGGTGACACAGTAAGACTCTGTCTCAACAAAACAAAACGAAACAAAAATGAAGTATTTTTAGGGAATTTATATTTAGGACTTTGTAATATTTGTCCTAAATGACAACACAGATTTGCACAGACACATGAGTAACAAATGAATGATATGGAAAGTCACTTTGCTGGAGTGTGAGTTTACTGTCATTTTTGAGTGCAAGCTTTTTTGACCCCCGCTACTCTGAAGGTCCCTGGAGAATGCTGGAGCAGCAGGGTGAAGCAAGTTTCCATTTACATCAGTCTGCTCAAAGCAGGTGCACCAGCTTGCTTTAGAAGAACACACTAGAACATCTTAATGAAGGTAAAATGTTAAGTTTTACCAGCGACAGTGGATCCTTGAAGCCCAGAGCCCATGGACGGGGTCTAGAAATCCCTAACTGTCTAAAATCGTGTGTGGGACCTGGCATCTGTGCATATCTCCCTTGGGGAGAAGGTCCTTAGCTTTCAGCCCCTCCAGATTCTCAAAGGGTCTGCAATCCCTAAAAGTTTAAGAACTGCCACCACAAGGGTGGTTTGGGAGACAGAGGGGACAATTTACCCGAAGACAAAGGAAATATTGAAAGAAAGACATTTTGATGACATTTAGGACATCAAGGGTAATATGAGGACAGCTTTGATGGCCATCCCAGAAAGATGCCTCGAAGGTGGCCGAGGTACTGGCACGGTGCCTAGCTTCCCAGGGAGAGTACTGTGAGGGTGACGGGAGCGATATTCAGCACTGAGTATGTAGCACTTTTCCCAGGATGAGTTTGTGAACTTACTCGTCAGACCACATACATGCTATTCTGTAACCTTAATTTTTACTCACCAGCGAGTCAAGGTAAGCTTTCTATGTCAAAAATACAAATCTATATCAACATTTAACACACATACCAAAATCCAATGTATGTAAAGATGTGTTTATACCATCACCTCCTAAACCCATCCTCTGCTGACAGGCAGCTGTTATTCCCTCTAATCTTTCAAAGCCAGAGAAACGCTGTCTGGGTAACCTCCTGTACTCTTAGGTCTGAGTAAGCCCCTGGGATATATTCCAAAGAGGGCAATTTTTAGGTTAAAAGGAATGTGTATTCTGTATTTCAGATCCACCCATTTTGCCAAACTGCCCTCAGAGAGGCTTCCTGTCTCACCAAGAGTATGCGAGGGTGCAACTCCTTCAAACACGAAAGTTGTAAGGGCATTAATTTCTCCCTGGTGATCAAGAACATCTGCTCACTACCCTACTCAATTTCTCTAACTTCACAGATGAGGAAACTGTGCCCCAGGCACTCATCTCAGGATGTGTTTTCATCCAGTCAGCTTCCAAACAGGCTCCTCTGGCTCCAAAGTCCTCACTACGTGTCCTCTTGCTCCGAGCAAACCTACTCTGACCCAGGTGTCCCCAACTCCCTGCTCTCCTATTTCCAGGCTCTGTGATGTGGTCCTGGCTCTTCTGCCCCTGTGGGCTGGCAGGAGTGCTTCGGACACCCGTGCCAGACTGCCCGGGGGAAGGTCAGCTGGCCAGGAGAGGGACGACCCAACACGATGCCCACAACCTCTACCCTGGGCAGCATCTTGGGTGTAGAGGATGGAGTGTCAGGCATAGAGGACAGACTATATCTTTCAATCACATCTTTTAAACCCCTCAAAGGTGCTTACCGATGTGGAAGGGCTGCCCTGTGCAGCCTCTGTCCCTGCTCCCCTCATGGCTATTTTCTGCCCCAGTTGATTTCAATTGTCTCGACTCACGGTCAGCATATCCGATAAATGCTTTCCTTATTCCATAACTGTCTATATTCTACACTTCTACATTCTGTGACTACAAGTCTGGAGATTTTACCTAATCAATTGAAAAGTCCAAAAAACTCCAAGGCAATTTATTTTCAAAAACAGAGGATAAAACCAACTTAAAAGAAAATCCACACAGGGGACTTTGTGGGAAGCCTGTCCTAGCCAGAACTGAGGGTCGGCAGGTACCTGGACGTTGCTGGTGATGTCGCTGGTCAGGGCTACGTGCAGAACCACCAGGGGCTCCCCAGGGACCGAACAGTGGGAGAAGTAGTAGCACCTGCGGTAGGGCCCCACGCGGCGCTTCATGTCCATCCAGCTGCGGACGGGGTGCACGGCCTCAGACCTGCGGGCGAGAGAGAGAAGACGCGGAGTTCACAAGGGAAACGATGACGGCTGGTTCCTATTCATATTACTCACTTAAGTGAAATAAATTATTTAAGTATAACTTTAATCGACTCTTCTGGAAAATTCAAAGAAAATCATTTGAATGAGAAACAGCCCTGGCTGAGAGCAACTATAATTAATGACCATTTTATATACAAAATTGTGCTCTAATTTATAATACTAGTTCTAAGAAGAGTTTGTGAGTCTCCTGGGAAGCATTCACACAGCAGAGACTAACAAAAAATATCTAATCAAATGCTTCTTTGCTGAACATTCCGTCTTTTCTTTCCAGGGAGTCTGCAGTTTGGAAGCAGCTGTCGTGCTGCATCTGCCTCTCGGTTCCTTCTGCCTTGTAACCTCGTCCAAACGCGAGTTTGTGTTCAGCAGGTGAATGGCGGCAGGCACTGTCAGCTCTTTGAATGTGCCACACTTCAAATAGGGGGACAGTTTTTAAGCCTTTGCTTCCATAGGACAGCGTGGAGCCTGAGATCCTCAGGTAGGAGTCTCCAGGTTTGTGAGGACACCGAGCCCGTGTCACACCCATACTGTGTCCTGGATGTGTTGTAATTATGCACAGCACAGTTCATTTGGAGACTTTGTCCAAGGGAGAAATTTTAATTAACTAGCTGGGCCAAACGCACATACTTGGTCCAGTGAGTCTACCTTGGGAAGCTGTAAAGTGAGCTTGCTGCTTTAAATATGAGGCTGCAAATCCAGGAAAGACCCCACTCATAGGTCACTGCAGACTGAGCAGGCTCTATCTATCCCACAACTCCCCCTGGGTGTCATGTGTGATGACAGTTATAACATTTGCAGATACTGTGCTTGGATTTTAATAGGCTTGAAATAAACTGTCCATATGAATGGAGAAGGGCTTTCAGACAATATCAATATATATAAAGAAAACAATAACCTTGCTACTTACTCACTGATTTTCTGAAGCACTTCACAGGAAGAGTGCCAGGTGACGCGTTCCAGGCTCAGGAACCCGGCAGAGTACCACTCCGAGAGCATGCCTTTCAGCACCCCACTCATTTCCTGACGAGGAGGAGAGAAAGCGTGGGCCTTCAGGGCACAGGAGATCAAGCCCACCCCTGCCTCACGGCCAGGATAGGGAATTAGAACGCCTAATATGTGATGCAGAAGTGGATACTTTAAGATAGGCTTCTCTGAGATACCTCCATCAAACTCTTACCTCAACCCCAGGTGGGCTTTAATCCAACTCTCTGTTTAGACCTAACTACTTCAGTCTACAGGTTACCTGAATAGAAATATTCGATTTGAACTCAGCTGCCCAAATCAAATAACAGGTTCCAATTCATTCACCGCAGTGAACACACTGAACACACAGGATTACTCTAACAATGGAAGAAACTAACACAACACAGGCTTGAGGCCTCACCCTCTCAGGAATATTTTTCAGTACGTTAAAACATTACTCCGTTTCCTGAGATAAACAGGTACGCAGTCCGGGAACCCTAGTTCCTCAACTTGAAGATCATGCTTTTATATTTTAACATCTCTGAAGTTAGGAGGGATCTTTCAAACGATGGTAGGTCAGTTTAACTGGCAGTATTTTTATCTACCTTAGTGGAAAGTAAAATAATAGTGTGTCCGGCAATCAATGCGTTTTAGAGTTGATGAAATTATCTTAATTTTGCTTCACTCATTCATACTTATCTACTTCCCAAAACGATTTGAGTCAATGTTATCATCAAAGGTACATTTGCACTGAAATGTTCCAAACAAGATCAGGAGAAGAGGCGTGCACACGGAGCAGAGCTGCCCGAGTGAAGCCTCGCATGAGCACAGACAGACATGGAACAGCAGAAAGCTGCCGGGGCCCAGTGTGGAGAGGACGCCAAGAGTGGCAGACAGAGCTTGACACTTCCCAGTAGCTGTTTTCCTTTCTTCCAAATTAACAGAAGCCTCATTTTTCAGCTAGGGACATGGCTGTCCAGAAGAAAGACTGCACTGCAGTGAGGACAGTCACATGACTGGGTCCCATCCCAGCACTGGGGAACCTTAAAAGATGGCAGAAGCATGAATGCCTTTTGCCCATCTTTGCACTTTAGGCTGGAAGGCAGTGTGACGGCCAGCATCAGAGCAGCCACTTTGGGCCATGAGTACCTTGTAAATGAAGGTTTTTTTTAGGGCAGAGAAACAAGATTGAAATCCGGGTCCTGAGAGCACCACAGAGCCAAATTAGCTCTGGAACACCTGCCTCCAGGCATAGACACGAGAGCCATAGTTCTCTTGTTCAAACCACCGTTACTTGGGGTCCCTGTTATCATATATGAACTTCATAATAATAGACACACAAATATTATTATTAAATAGCGGTAAACATCTCAGCACATCCAGTACAGAAGTGACCTTCTGAATCTTTGCACCAGGATCACAAAGAACATGACGCACAACATCCGTGTGGGTTTTACGATGGCCTTAACAATGTTATAGGACCATTTCACACTCTTACTCTTGCTAAAAGGTGAAAGGACTCAGAACTTTGTCACCCGAGGAATAGTTACCGGTAGGGCTTGGTGGCTGAGAGAAGCCTTGGGAAGGGTGTGTGACACCTATCCTCACACATTTAAGCACTAGGCACAGAGGAGGCCACAGATTGATTCTATGTGACCTTACGGGGCCAGCTGGTAGGAGTTAGGGATGATCAGATGTGGACTGAATTTAATATAAAGAATTTCTGAATAGCTACGGCTATTCAGGATGTCATCTTGAGAGAGTGAATCTTGCCACTGGCTACAGGGTTGGCAAGAACTTGGAAGAGTTGTCTTGAAAAGGATTTAAGGGCCCATGAGGAGGTTGGACCAGATGATCTTTGTAATTTCTTTTTTTTTCTTTTTGAGACAGAGTCTCACTCTGTCCCCTTGGGTAGAGTGCTGTGCCACAATTGTTGCAATTTATTTTTAACTTGCAAAGGATCTTTGCAAAATCTTTTAACTCTAGATTCCACAATCTAATCTCCTCAATCAGCTGCAAACTCTGTAAGCATAGGGTCCTTTTCTGATTCATTTCTACAACTTTCCAAGCATTCATTAACAGATGGATATCAAATGAAAAAAAAGAAAAAAAAGAAACAATTAGGAAGTAGTAGGAGGGAGGAGGAGGAGATTCACAAGCTGGGCCATTCCATGTCTCTTTACTAAGCCCTATGTTCTGCATTTGACTACAGCGGTTCCTCATCTTCCTGAGTGTGTGTTAAAAACCAGACTCTGTCCCCAGAAAAATGCAAATAAGCTAGTAAAGTTGTGCACACAAAAGGTGTCCAGGATTCACGGACACCCTTGATACTTATTTATGGGCCATCCCCAGGGGCCCAGGGACCCCAGGTTAGGAACGTCTGCACTGGATGGTTAGGAACGGGCTGAGCTCTGTCCAAGTTGTACTGGTGTCTCTGTTACATGTCTGACAGGAAAAAGCTGGAAATACCTAGTTTCAGTATTAATTCAGTATTCATTATGAAAGAAATGGTTTGGCTGATGAAAGCTCCCCCCCTGCACACACAAGTGTCTTCATTCTATTTTTGGCCACTGACTGCTACAAAATGTGACACTGGTACAGGAGGGCTGGGAATCTGGGTTAAAGGTTACAAGTCCCCATGGCTTAGTTTCAACAGCAACAGCAGCTGTTCAGGCTGGAACTAGGCACGGCAGTCACAAATATAACACCAGGGAAGGAAACGGCTTCTGCGCGTGTTCATTAATTCAGCTATCATTGATCAAAAATAGAAGGCTGAAAAATACACCTGCTGGGAATGTTCTGGTGATGCTGAAGTCAGAACCAGGTCTCAGCTCCTCCTGTTCTGCTAGTCCCCGGGGCCTGGCCCGACGCTGCTAGACCAGCCAGCCTTTCCTTCCAGCAGAAACATGGTTGCTCCCCACCCTGTCTTCGGGAGACCTATCAAGATGTGACTATTTTTAGAAGGAGAAGAAAAGTTTACTTTTCTTTGCTCAGAAGCCCTAAGCTGGGGAAGGACTACACTGTAGAGGCTGAGAAACTTCTTGAACAATTCCCCGTCACATGAGCAGCCACCCCCGAGCTGTATACCTGCTCGTATTGGAGTACACTTTCCTATCTAAAAAGTTCCTGCTTAGTGCAGTAAAACACAGAATATACTGGAACCAACAAGGGGCACTAAATTAACTGAAAGGTTACACAGCTGTGCCTTGCATGGTAGGTGCCTGTGGCAGAGGGGACTTCACCATATCCTTTCTCTAGTTCCCTCAGGCACGTCTCATTTTGCTATAACCTGTGTGTTCAACCCACCCATCCGGAAGTCTTCTGAGATGCAGAGGCCAGCCTCCCCTGGGGCCTGCACAGCAGTGCTCAGACCTGCCCCTCCACAGGGGTTCAACTTGGTTTTGGTGGGATTTTACCTCTAAGAAACTTAAGTCACCTACCACATGGGCCTCTAGAAATGTCTCTGGAGAAACCCCAAAGCTTACGGACCACACACCACACACATGGACATGCGCGCCCAGAGGCCGGGGATGGGCAGAGAGCATCACTCACACCTGCACACTCAGAGAGCCCCTGGCAGAGGCCGAACCAGACCTACTTCCATCGAGAGGACACTACCCAGTCACGGTCACAGCTTCTAAACTCATCTGGAACTCTGACATGGGAGAAGAACTTTGTTTTTTTTAAAGAACACTTTTACTCTTGACACCAAAGGGAATATTTCTTTTCCTGGTGTGACTAAGTTGCTTTACGGATTTTTATATCTTTCCCCGTGCTAAACAATTCACTTATTGTTCCATTTCTACAGGTAAAAATTGGAGATTTTGGTGATCGTACTAGTCAAGGATATGAACAAACATCTTTTCTACAATTTGCTTAATTAAAACAACTAAAATTCCTTTCCTGGAATAAATCCATTAAGATCAGCTCACTTATTGTAATCTAAGCAGGGCTCAAATCGACGGCAGATAACCACAGGTACGTGGTGGAGGTTTAACATGAACCAAGGTAACTGGTAACACTGAGTCCTCTGACAGCCTTTTAACTAGTGACGGGCAGCATCTGCCTCCTGCCAGTGCTGGATTTGCTATCTTGAAAAACACAACACAGATATTTGACCTTTGCCACACTGTAGAAACTTTCAACATAGCACTGGTATTTTTTCAGCAAGAACGCTTTGACACTAACTCTGAATTTCGTATCAGAAAGGATTAAGAATCCCCAAAGGGGATGAAAGAAACCTTATCTGATTTAAAGTATCTAAGGGGAGAAACATACCCTGGCCTAGCCACACACGTCTGTTCCCGTGCTGGGCCACACTCGCAAGTGAAAGTCAGGCTTCTGGATCGGTACACTTCCACTCATCTCAACCTTGGTGGGAGCCCAAGGTCTTGACAGACTGAGCCCTCCCTGGCATACCAGACTTTAGCAAAGTTCCAGTACACCCCTCAGTGCATTCCTTGGAATAGCAGCAGGATGACAGAGCTACTGACAGTCAACCGAAGGTCTCAACGTGGAAGCAGAGCCAGTGGGTCCGAGTGGCAGGTGGTGGGTGGTTAAGTGATTTGGCTAAATTCAACCAAGATCACAAGTCCTTAACCAAGAGATGCAAACACGGACTAGAAACTGGCTCCCCTTCCTTTCCAGTGCCCCTTCCCCTGTACCCACTGCCCTGTAAAACACATGGAATCAGCATCATTTTGTGGCTTCACATTTCCCATTTATTCTAAAAGCACCCTTGCACCTATAGAATTTAGTTAACAGAAGAACCTGCAACAGGCCACGGAGGGGACTAAAGCATCCAGGGGAGTGGTCAGGATCCAGCCCACAGAAGTGCTCCTGTAAGCCAGCGCATGCTCACTTAGCTTTACCTGGCAAGCCCAGAAGTTACAGGGGCCAGGCCAGGAGAATACGGATGGTGGAGCTGAGACCAAGGGCAGCGAGCACATGACCAGGAGTGCTGAGACCAGGGCCAGTCCTGGAGTGAGAACCCAGCTCCCCTGACAGCATCCAGTGTTAAAGAAAGTCTGAGAATTTGGAACTAAAGCTTTGTGCCTCAAGCTTCTAGTGGTTTCTGATGTGAAATTCCTGCTCTAGCAGAGCTCTCTCCAACATGAATACAAAATCCAGAATTAGGTAAAAGAAACAGAATCAAACTGCACCAAACCCTCAGAATGAGCAACACAAGAGTGAACCTGAATGTAAACTACAGACTGGGTGATGACAGGGACAAACGTCCTCCGCTGGTGGACGTGCTGCTAACAGGGGAGGCTGCACGTGCGTCAGGGCAGGTGGCAGAAGGGAAATCTCTGTACCCTCTGCTCAGTTTTGCCGTGTACCTAAAACTGCTCTAAAAAATAAAGTCTCCTTTTAAAAAGTGGACTGTACACCTTAAGTAATTCTGGTGACAAGTAACAGATTCCAGTTGATAATTCCTATGTATAGAAAAAATACTCCTCTATTCTCAGAATAAGACTGAAAATAATTTTTTTAAAACTTCATGTAACTATGTTGAGCAAAGGGGGATGAACAGATTTCGATACTAACACAGTAATATGCACTGTATATAAGACTGGGTGGAGAAATGGAAGGGGTGTGACAATACAACTGGAAAGGCTTCTCTGGCCAGGATGTCCAAACCAGGGCCAGGGGCAAAGATCAGGCTGCTGGTATTCATTCCCTGTTCAATAATTATCTCTATTCCACATGACTTGGCCTGACAGTGTGTGTGTGTGTGTGTGTGTGTGTGTGTGTGCTGTTTTTTCCCTTGTGTGTATGGCCAGCCCTGATTGAAAGGTCAAGGAAACCTGTGAACTGAGGACACAGCAGTGCTGACACCCTCTGGTTTTCCCAAGGGCCAGCTCCTCTCTCTGAACAAGTCAAGTCTCAGTGTGATAGTGCTCAGTGGCCACTCTGTTCCCTCCCCACTACGAGATAACCAAGTTTTCCCTCATAGGGAAGAGGAAATGGGATGTATTCCACCTCACAGAACCAGAGGATGCTTGCTGAACTGGGCGAGATGTTAGAAATTGATGAGGGCCAAAGTTGTCCAAATGTCTGATAGCAGGACCCTCTGAGTCGTGCAGAGACGTTTCTAGCCCTTCTTGACTTTCTGCCAGGCTTAGAACTGTGAGGGAGAATGGAGGCGTCTGAACTCAAGACAGATGCTGAGTGATGAGTGTGCCAGGCGTGTCTCACGCCAGCGCCCCCACGAGTCTATCTCAGTGATTCGTCATTTCGCTATGCAAGAAATTTAAGACAAAGTTCCCAGTTTCCAAGTGGTTGACAGTCTAATTGGGGGGGATAATACATTTCAAACACTAAAGCTCAGCTTTTCAGATTGCGCCTAAGCCTGGAACATGATAATTCAACACAGTAAGAATCCAGGACCGATTTCATGTCATGCAGTGAACTGTGGGTTCTCAGTCTAGGAATCTAATGGCCAAAGTTTCCTGGCCCTTGGTAACACTTAGGATTGTAAATTGCTATCATGAGGAATCCTTAACTACATCTAATTTTTATGCATCTAAGACTATGTTGCCAAAAAAAGTAAAGGTTCTGATAAACATCCAATTAACTCATATCGCATGATGGATATCAACCATAGGACAAAGAATACGGGATCTGGGAGGATGATCACAGACATACTATGTGCTCTGAGTTCTTGGAAAAGTCACACACCCTTCAGGGTCTATTTCACTGTAAAAGGGGATACACATTGTCACCCCGTAAGACTGAGGGAATCAAAGCTATTACTCCAGTCAGGACATAATCATTTAGCTGTTCTGTTTCTTTAAAGCACATGACAAAATCCTGGACATCAGAACTTTCTAAAACATTGACATCATTTTTCATTTGTGAAAAGGGCAGGTCAGTCTTCCTGCCATATTTAATAGTACTAGTATCAAAGGGCTGTACTCAACTCTAGGAAAATTTTCAGGTCATAATTATTTAAATCTCAAAGCATTTATTTGCATCTAACATGGATGCACTATGCTAACACCTGATCACCTCAAGAAGTCAACTAAAAATCATCACATTTAGGGCTGAACTCAGGTAATTAAATGCCCTGTCCAAAGTTATGCAGCAGAGGGAAGGACAGAAGGCACTGAGACTTCTAGGCAGTGGTGACCTTGAGTCCTGGTTATCTTTGTCCATTTCACATGACTTCTTAGGACAATGTCTCCCACACAGTGGGTGTCCAATTAACGTTTGCTGACACCACCCAGGTTTTTAGAAGATCACCTGATGCTCAGCTTGGTATTTCAATTTAGGTATACCATATGGACAAAATATTTTTCTGCTTAAATAATGAAAAAGGCTTCATAGAGCACACCAATTGGAGAAGACTGAAGTGCTGAGCATCTAGTATGTGAGAACGGCAAGGGGAGGCTGGATGGAGCCTGGGGTGCGCTCTAAGGAGACCAAGCCTTAAAAAGCATGGAAAAGGAGGGGTCAGAGTTGGGGGGCTGAAACTGTTCATGCAAGGAAGGCAGAGTGTTTGAGGTTTGGTAAGGACTACTAGGACAGGGCTGCCGAGCGCCCGGGCTCTGGGCTCTCTGTCCCCGCTGCCTGGGGCTTGGGAGCGGCCCGGGTGGGGCCTTACCCGGACGTCTGGCCCCTCCACCAGCCTGAGGGCCTGCGCCTCCAGCAGGTCCGCCCGCAGCTGCACCAGGAAGCGCACGCCGCCGTCCAGCTTGCTGATGTGGTGGAAGAGGCCGCGGTAACGCGGCACCAGCGCGTAGCGCAGCCGGTCCTCGGCCTGCAGCAGCACGGCCGCCTCCCGCTGCTGCTGGCGCAGCTGGAGGAGGCTGGCGCTCTGCTCGGCCACCTGGCCGTGGTCCACGCCGAAGTCCCGCGCCAGGCGGCCCAGCAGCTCGGCCCGCTCGGCCACCTCGCTGAGGCCTCCGTAGAAGCACACGAAGTCCGCGCACTGGCCCTCGGCGGGCGCCGGCGTCTTCTCGCGCAGCTCGTAGACCGGCGTCGGCGGCACGGCGCGGCGCAGCAGCTCGTCCATGGCCCGCTCCAGGGCACCAGGCGCCGCCGCCGGCCCGCTGGACAGCCGGGACCCGGGCGGCCGTGGCGGCCGCAGCGGGGGACGCAGAAGAAGGAGATACCTCGCCGTCAGACCTGGCCCGAAGCCTCGCATGGCGCCGAGCGACAGCTGCGGAGCCGGCGCCTGGCGGCGCGGCCGCGCTCCGAAATTCCGACTTCCGGCTTCCGGCGCGCGCCGGCTCCATTGGCCGAGGCCGGGGAATGGGCGGGGCGGGCGGGCGGGCGGGCCAATCGGAGAACGGAGCGGCGGGGCGGGGCGGGGCGGGGCTCAGGCGTGCGCTGCAGGCCAAGTGTGGCCAAAGGTCCTGGCTGGGCGGCATCCGGCGCCTCCTTCCCGCTCAGCAGCCGCCTTGGCCTCCTGTCTTGACACTTGGCCGTCTCAAGCCACCCACCGTCTCAGTCCCTTTCCTTTCCCCACCGCACAAGCGCCGCCTCCACCCTCCAGGTGCCTCAGTCACCTGGGACCGCGTTTGCACGTGCGGACTTCCGCTCTTTGAGAGTCGGAGTCTGGGAGGAGCCCAGGAATCTGCGCGTTACAAAAGTGTTTGCGGTATCTCTGGCAGGCTTGCGTGTTTTATCCCTGCCTGGTGTTAACACTTGCATACCAATGCGGAGGGGGTGTCTTAGATTGACCCTACCCATGTTTTGTTATTATCTGTTCTGTTGCCCTGCATAACAAAAAAATTGGTGGGGCAGTCCTTGACGCCCCTCCCCCTTTGGGATGTGACCCAAGCCACACGATTATGTCTGTGATGTCAGGTTCTAAATAAGTAAACAATCACATTGTTATGCTGTAGTTATGTCTTGTGGAACAGGGGAATAGGGGTCGGACTCTGATGAAGCTGCAGTCATTTTAATATTGCTTATCTCAAGGTCAGTGCTTGTTTAGCTGCTAGAGAAAAAGAAAACCTTGTGGTACTTAGAATATGGTTTATTCTTTAAGAGTAGGGACACATGACTTAACCTTTACCTGGCATGGCCTTAGGTGCCATTTGTAATTTGGTATCTTACTGCCACAAAGAGTCCATCCTGTCAGTCTTGTGAGTTCTGTTTTAACATTCATTCTGGTCAGTTATTGTGTCTAAATTGCAAGAGAGGGGGTGTAATGAAGGGAGTCTGATATCCCGGCCCTTCATGGCTGGGAACTCTGTTTCTCTGGGGTCTCCTTGGCCAACTGGGCTCAGTCAGTTTGAGGGTTGGGTGGGAGAAGGGAGAATGGGAAATGACTGCTAATGGACAGTCATTGCTGAATTATAGACTTTAAATTTCTGAACTGATGATACTGTTTTTAGTTTACACCAAGCACTCTTCATTCATTGTCAGGGGCTTCTTACACAGACGGATCCCAGGGTCCTAGCCTGCCTCTCCTCCTGCTGTCTGCTGGAGGTGTCTCCTGGAGCATCAGCCTGTCCCTCCCTCCTTGGTCTCCATTCATTGGTTCATTCATTCAACAGAATGTGTCTTACTACCTGGTATGTACCAGGCCCTGTGCTAGACTTGGGGATAAAAATGAACCAAACTCTGCCTTTGTAGTATTTACCATCCAATGAAGAAGAAAGACAATCAAATATCTACAAATTGTAGATATAAGTGTTAAGTGTTATAAACTTGCATGCATCAAAGGACACTATCAAGAAAGTGAAAATGGGAGAAATATTTGCAAATTATAGATCTGACAAGGATCTAGTATCTGGATTATATAAAGAATTCCTATAATTCAACAATAGAAAGGCAAGCAACTCAATTAAAAACAAAGGATTTGAATCGACATTTCTCCGAAGAAGATATATAAATGACCAACAGACACATTAAAAATGTGGGACTGCCCCACCAATTTTTTTGTTATGCAGGACAACAGAACAGATAATAACAAAACATGGGTAGGGTCAATCTAAAAAAATGACATCATTAGTCATTAGGAAATATAAGTTACAGCCATGATGAGATACCACTTCACATCCACTAGGATGGCTATAATAGTATTAACAGAGAAATAAGTGTTGGTGAGAGGGAAATTAGAATCCTCAAACACTGTTGATGGGAATGTTAAATGATGTAGTGATTGTGGAAATCAGTGTAGTGGTGCCTCAAAAGGTTAAACAGAGAGTTGTCATGTGGCTCAGTGATTCCACTTCTAGGTACCCAAGAGAATTGTGAACATAAATTCGCACAAAAACTTGTGCATGAGTGTTCATAGCTCCTGACTCTTAATAGCCAAGGAAGTAGAAACAAGCCAGCTGTCCATCAGTGGACGAGTAGGGTAAACCACATGTGGTCTATGCACGCCATGGAATATTATTCAGCCAAAAAAACCCCATGAAGTACTGACACACAATACAAGGTGGATGAACCTTGAAAAAGCTACGCCAGGTGAAAGAAGTGGGTAAAAAAGGCCACATGTTGTACGGTTCCCTTCACGTGAATGAAACGGTCAGAATAGGGGCTGGGTGGGTTGGGGAAGGGGGAATGGTGAGTGATTGCTAATGGACAATGGCATTTCTAAAATTATGAAAATGTTCTAGCATTATATAGTGGTGATTATTGCATAGCATTGGGAATATATAAAAAAAACCACTGAGTTGGCTTGGTGCTTCAGCACAGTGGTTACGGCGCCAGCCACATACACTGAGGCTGATGGGTTTGAATCCAGCCCGGCTAAACAACGACAATGACAACAATAACAACAACAACAACAAATAGCCGGGTGTTGTGGCGGGCACCTGTAGTCCCAGTTACTTGGGAGCTGAGGCAAGAGAATCCCTTAATCCCAAGAGTTGGAGGTTGCTGTGAGCTGTGACACCACGGTGACATAGTGAGCCTCTATCTCAAACAAACAAAAAACAACACTGAGTTATATACTTTAAAGTGATATATTTCATACTTTGTGGATTTTATCTTTAAAAATAAAAGGAACTACCCCAAAGGTATTGACATTCCTCTAGTCCAGTTTCAAAGATTTAGTAGAGAGAATCTGATTGGTCCAGCTTGTATCAGGTGTCAAAGCTTCAGTACAGAGTCACAGCCAGTGGCACTGCAGTGGCCTTAGGGTGGGGACACAGCATTCAAACAAGAGGGGTGTGGACTGGGCAGTTGTCCCCAAAGATGTCTACTTTTAGGGGGAAAAAACCCAGTATTTAAAAATCCTGGAAAAAAGAGAAAATAAATCACCCATAATCCTAGCCATCTTCATCAATACAGCTTTTATTTTTGCAAATCCTTCTAGTATTTGTTCAGAGACCAACATATTTTTCAGAGTTTGTGCTGTTTATTTTCTGTTCTTTTCACTTCCCATCATACTCCAAACATTTCTCATGTTTCTAAACCACCTTCATAATTGTCCTTTTTAATGGCTGCATAATATTCAATTGAGTTGATGTACCATAATCATCTTAATCACTTTGCCATTTCTGGATGTGTACATAATTTCCAATTATTTTTTGCTATTTTATAAATATACATGTATATAATCATACTGTAGGAAATACTTTTATGCCTACTGATTTTTTTTTCTCTACTTGAATTACCCAAATTACTTAAAAAGACCTCCCAGGAAATGTCAAAGTAATTGAGCATCTTAGAAAAAAAAGAGACTCATAAACTCACTGGGGATAGTTGGGAAAACTCTACCCAGGGGACCCCTTCTCTGCCCAGGGAAGCCCCTGTCCTCCCACCTGTGGTGTGTTGACTCTTCTGCCCCCCCCAATAGTTCACTGACATTGGCTGTGCTATGAATATGCCGCTACAGATTTATACCTGTATTTGGGTTTTATCCAGGTTTGTTTGTGTTGTTGCAATGCAGGTGTGAACATCCTTAGACACATCTCCTGGGGACACGTGACAGTCTCTCTAGTTTCTCAGCCTTGACTTGATGGCCATTTGTGGGCGGCTCACTCATTGTGATGGGGCCCTGTGCATTGTGGGTGTTTGTCGGCATCCCTGGCCTCCACCTGGTAGATGGCAGGAGGAGTTTCTGGTTGCAACAAACAAACATGTCTTGGTACATTGCCAGACTCCCCCGGGGGGATGAAATGGTTCCTCCCGCTGAACTGAAGCTTTGGTCTAATAGTTCTTAAATTTTGCTGCACTTTAAAACCACCTGGGGAGTTTAAAAATTCACTGCCTAGATTTCCCTTCCATCCAATTAGATTATAACCCCTTGGGGCACAGTGCTAGATGCTGGTTTTCACAGTGCCTCCTCACAGGAACCACCTGAGACCTTTAAAAGATGCTGATGCCTGGGCAACACCCCCCAGAGGTTCTGATTTAATTGATCAGGTGTGAGGCCTGTGGATTTTTTTTTCCCCCCAAAGCCCAGCCTTAGGTGCGTCTAATGAGCAATTAAGTTTAAAACTGCAGGGGCAGATGCCGGAGTGAGATTGCTGGGTTGCAGGCCTCCACCTCACTCCCAAAGGCCAGGCATGTATCTCACTTACCTTTAAATTCCTGCTGCACAGCCTGGTGGCTGGTGTATAGTAGCTGCACCGTAGTCGTGCAGAGCACCAGAGAAGAGCAACCACCCTGGGTCTCTCTCACTCCTCCTGCTTCTGAGTTAATCCCCTGTAAATGCGTGTGTCAGCCCTCACTCATCTGGTGAGCATGTTACCACATAAAAAACAAGCAATTATTAATGCAACTCTTTGTACCATGATGCTATTCTGGAAAAAGATTCACCAAAATGTTAAGAGTAGTTATTTCTGGATGATTTTTTTTAAACTTACTTTTCAGTATATTTTTGAGTTGCTTTTTAAAAAAATTACAATAATCATGTGTGACTTTTAATAGTAAGAATAAGTTGTATTTTCATTTCTTGCATTTCCATTTTGGGTGAAAAGAAGAACCTATACTTACCTAGCACCCTAAGATATTATGAATTTGTGTATCTTCCCACATGCTAAGTTCTCTCCTTTATTAGAGGCAATTCAATGCCATGAACATCGGGGAGCACTGACTGCCCAGCTATTGGCCTTGGTGTGACAGGACAAATACAGCACACTTCCTACTTTTAGAGAACTCTGTGCCAAGTGATCACTCTGATGTCCATAAAAGTTCACAATTTCTGACTTAGTATATTCAGTATAACTCAGTCTCTTCTTGATAACTCAGTGTCCTCACCAAGACCCCAGCTAATGTGAAATTGTTTATCAGGGATAAATTAATAGTGGAGGTAGGGTGCTGTTTACCATGTTCCTGGGGCACCTGCACTGATATAAAGGGTCACTGATTTTTTTAGACCAAGTGACCCTGGACTGTTATGATTTTCAGTAACAGTGATATGTTCAGCCCTTACCATGTGTTAGGCAAGGTGCTGAGAGTTCACAAGTTTGACCTCCCTTAATTCTCAGAAATAACCCTATGAAGTGTGGGCATTATTATTCTTTCCATTTTATTTCTTTAGACCAAGTCTTACTCTTGTCACCCTGGGTAGAGTGTTGTGGCATCGTCATAGCTCACAGCAACCTCAAACTCTTGGGCTCAAGTGATCCTCTTGCCTCAGCCTCCTGAGTAGCTGGGATTATAGGCACCTACCACCATGCCCGGCTAGTTTCCTATTTTTAGTAGAGACGGGGGTCTCACCCTGGCTCTGGCTGATCTCAGGCTCCTGAGTTCAAGCGATCCAGCAGCCTCAACTCCTGTAAGTGCTGGGATTACAGGCATGAGCCACTGCGCCCATCTTTTCTCTCTGTTTTAAGATGAGACAACTGAAGCTGAGATAGGTAACCTGCCTGAGGGGACACAGCTAGTTGAAGGAAGTGCCAAGAGTGGGACTGATTCCCAGGCCTCAGGTTTTCATCTCTGCACTGTTCTACCCCTCCACGCTCAAGTCATCTTCACGTGTTGTAGCAAAGCTTATGCTCCCAAGATGGCTAGAATAATAACTCTTGTCCCATTTGTTCTTTTAGTCTTGCCAATTCCCCATTGGGGGGTGGAGCCTAATTCTCCTTTCCTTAAAGGGGGGGGGTTACTTTGTAGCCATGGCATTCCCTACTCCTCTCTCTCAAGGAAGAACTTACTGCAAGGGAAGTGCGCAGTGGCTGTCTGCAGCTGTTGGCACCAGCAGGGTGGGTGCCTTAGAGTTCAAGCCAAGGCCACACTCTTTCTGGACAGCCCAGCCAATGACCAAGCAGGGCCAGGCCGTTTCTGTCCAACATGAGACACCTCTACAGGGCAATCTTTGTTCCAGAGCATGAGGTCAGATTCGTAAGTCTCTGATCTGTATTGCCATCTGCGGCTCCATCCTGCTTCCCTGCCCTTTCCCTAAATAGGAGTCAGCTCCACACTGCAGCCTGAAGGCTTTTCCTGCCTCATTCTGCTTCCTCCTCCTATTCTCAGGAGTTTCTCCCAGTAAACTTCGTGTGCTCCCAACTCTACTTCCCACTAGACTCTTCAGGCACAGCTTCTGTGTGCCTGTGACCAGCAGAATCTATGGGAGTGATGCTGTGTGACTTCTGAGGCTGTTATAAAAGGTGGCGCATCTTGTACACATTGGCTGAAATATTCTCATTGAGGCCTTCAGCTGCCACGTAGGAGACCAGCTCCCCTGAGGCTGCCATGCTGTGAGGAAGCCCAAAGTGGGCCACACAAAGAGACTGCATGGAGAAGCCCTGAGACCACAGGAAAGGGGTTAGGGGAGACAGAGAGCTGCCTGAGCAGCCCACATATGCTCCAATCCCTGCTATTCCAGTTCTAGCCATCACTAGACTGAAACCATATGAGCATCCCTGAGCCAGAGTCACCCAGCTGGACTGTTCCTGAATCCCTCACTGTCACTAAGTCTGGGACTGATTTGTTACGCAACAATAGATAACTGGTATGTGAACCATGTGGACTGAGGTATGTGAGTCTGGGGCCTGTCATTTTTCATGATACTTAACAACTTTGCCACCCCGTGAGAGTTCAGCACAGTATGTGACTGCCTGGCTAGCTCACCCAAGTCACAGATACCAACAGGGCCAAGCTGCCTGGAAATCAATGTGCAGCAATCTCAACAGCTTCTAATTAAATTGTGATGAGCATCCATTCTAAGCCACCCTCCAAATATTTGTTAATCAGAGAAACAATGGGCATTTCTGAGGCCTGGGATTAAAATTATGAGGCTATAAGACTCAAAATTACAAGATCCCAAATGTCCAATAAGCAGAAATGATTGTCATGAGGTATTAGCTCCTGGCCAATGTCTACAGAGCTATAAAGGACAGAGGAGTTGTTCTGACGCCACCTTAGGCCATCCCAGATGCTGACACAGGCTATGAGACTGATTCTGAACTGAGCAGAGATGAATTTGAAGCTCATCTTTGTCCATGTAAATGTAACTTGCTTTGTAAAACTGTTTGCAGAGTCCAATAGACCTGAACATAAGCCTCCCTCAGGACCCAGCAGTCCCCTCCTAGGCATGTACCAAACAGAAGTATGTGTGTGTGGGCCAAGAAAATGTACACAGGAAAATGAGGTATTAAAATTGTAATACTCAATATATACTGATAACATTTGTTGTCTTGTGTAGGTATCTTGCATCTCTTGTAATTGCACAAGTCAAATATGACTATTACAATTTTAATACACTTTTTCTTTTCTAAAATTCTGTATACATTTTTTGGCACCCTCTATATGATCATCAAAGTCATATATGTACTAGAATGTTCATAGTAGGCCAAGATTTAAAAAAAAAATCTGGATACTATCCAAGGTCTATTGTATTAATATTAGTTTTATTTTGCGGTATAACAAATCTCCACAAAAGTAGAAGTTTAAAAAAACACACAGTTTTGGGCAGCGCCTGTGGCTCAAAGGAGTAGGGTGCCAGCCCCATATTGCAGAGGTGGCGGGTTCAAACGCAGCCCTGGCCAAAAACTGAAACAAACAAACAAACAAAAAAACCCACACAGTTTTGACCTCACACTTTGTGGGAGTCAGGAGTTTGGGCATGGACTTTGCCTCAGAATCGCACAAAGGTGCATTCTAGGTGTGTCCTATTCCATTCAGGCAGGCACACAAAACAACAGAAATTTACTCACAGTTCTGGAAGCTGAATCAAGGAAGGGGCCAGGAGACTTGGTGTCTAAAGAGGACCCATTTTCTGGTTCACAGGTGGCACCTTTTCACTCTGTCCTCACGTGGGACTGTCCCAGGCTTCCTTTATGAAGGGAACTGATTCCCCCTTATCACCTCCCAAAGGCCCCATCTCCTGATACTATCATCACGGGAGTTAGGATTTTACCATATGAATTTTGGGAGAATGTAAATATTCAGCCCACAGCAAGGTGTCTGCCAGGCAGAGCTCTCATTTCCAGGCTCAGCAGGGGTGGGGTCTGCTCCCATGTGCATGTGGTTGTTGGCAGAATTCAGGTTCTTGGGGCTGTAATACCATGGGCCTCGGTGTCTTTCTGGATGTCATCAGAAGGCCTCCCCCCAGTGCCACTTACTTCAGCAAAGACCATAAGGGAGAGAGTCCCCTTGCAAGATGGAGGTCACAGTCCTGTGCAGTGTAACCACAGAGGTGAATTCCAGCAGTCACTGTGTTCTGATGGTTAGAACCACACCACACACTCTACCTCTCTCAAGGAGATGGGCTCACATGGGGGCGAGAACACCAGGAGGTGGGGGTCTTGGGAGCCACCTTAAGTCTGTCCACCACATCCATCAACAGCAAAATGCAGAAAGACAGCATGGCGTGTCCACACATGGGAATACTCCACAGCGCTGAGAAGGAACAACCTCAACCTCACACAACAACAGGGATCAATCTCCAGACAGATTATGCAGGTGTGAAAGGAAACTGTATTCCCCAAATGAGATGGGCTCCCTGCAACTGATAGGGATGCCCACATTAAGATACCGGGAACCAAGCAGCAGCTACCATGGGTGAGAGAAGGGCGGCTGGGGGCCTTCACTGCCAGATAAGGCTGCTTCAAGCAAACAAACATCCCCTCATTGCCTCTGAGCTAAGACAGTCCCAGTAATTAGAGCCCACACACCATTGCTGGAAAACTCCTTCTCCCAGCTGCCTGAAAGGGGCAGCTAACAGAGACCTCTGGTTTTGGGCTTAGCAACTACCCAACTGGGACTCTGTTATTAAATTCATCATGTTATAGTCACTTCTCTGTATACATGTTAAGCATTGATACAAAGTTTAAAAAGAATTGACTCAAGAAGAAGTAGAAAACTTGGTAGCCATAGAAGAAATTGAAATGGTAGTAAAAGAGCAATAACCACTCCCTGCTTACCTCCCTCTACCCCCACCAAAGGCACCTTGAACTGAGGGATGCTCTGCCAAATCTTCATGGGATGTATAATTCTTCTCCTGCTTAATGCAAGGTGGTGGTGCTCCCAGGTACTTACAACATATACTCCAAACCACGGCCATTGTGGCCCTTGATTCTGGCCCCTTCTTGTCCTACAATCTCATCTTCTGTCCTCCTTACTCCAAGCTCCACCATACCGGGCATCCCTCCGTCCCTTTAGGGTTCCAGGCTTTTCCCACCTCTGGGCATTGCCAGGCGCTGTTCTCTCTGCCTGGAATACACAGTCTCTCTGTTCCATTGTGTACATGAAGCCTTGTCTCTCAGAGGGGACCATCCTTATCCAAAGAATCTCCCCACTCTCACTGATCATTACCCTTTTTCTACTGTCCAAGCCAAGCAGGCGTGTAACCCTAGTCCAAGCAGTCACAGTCAGAGGGCCAGGCGACTTGGCAATTCCCTCTGAAGGCACTGGGAGCAGGTGTAGCAACGGTTCCAAGGACAGCCCTCAAAACTCCCCATTTCACATGTCTTCACCTACCATCGGGTTTCTTTGGTGAAAGCAACACTGTTCTGTGTCTTCTCTTCTTAGGAGACAGGCAGGTGGCTGATCCCCAGGTCAGTCGCACAGGCTTCCAGCAACATGAACTCTCTGCATCCTGCTCTCCCCAGGACCTGGCTTTGGAGATGGAAGGAAATGTTTTCACCATGGTACAGGAACTTCAGTCTGCGGCATGGATATCATTTCTGACAGATGCAGGACAAAGAGAAACAGATCTGCCCTTGACCGAAAGTTTAATTTCACTCTAAGTTTTCCCAAAATGGAATGAGAAATAGCAAGAGTGAAAAGCAAAACAGCCCGCCCAACAGGGAACCTTCTCTTCTCCCTCACACCCTCTGTGTGCTCAACAAAGCACAGGGCTGCCCCAAATAAGGGGTTCATCAGCTCAGTCACAAAAACGTCACTATTCAGCCATCAGAGGGATCTTCCTGAAACCCTAACGTACTACATCACTCTCCTGCTCAAAGCTTGTCAACCTTACTAAATGCGGAATATAAATGTCTGAATACAATAACTCAACAAATGCCATGAAGGCTATGTTAACCAGTTCCATGAAAATTTTTCAAATTGTATATAAAACCAGCACATTGTACCCCATGATTGCATTAATGTACACAGCTATGATTTAGTTAAAAAAAAAAAAAAAGCTTGTCAACCCTCTTTCACCAGCAGGGACTGGCAGTAACAGTATTTTGAGTTTCAAGTAGTTGTGAGTTAGATCCCAAGTAACTTGGTACTGTTGCAAGTTAAAACATGGTTGTTTGCTGGGAATTTAAAAAATGTTTAAAATTGGAGTGAATTTCTAAAGGGTGTATATTAGGATGTTTATGATGGCATGAACTGTAAACAGTTGAGGTGTTCATCAACTGTGGCTTGTGGTTTAGGATGGCACTCTCCGCACTTGCTCTTCTGCTGAGTTGGTGGATTGCCTGAGCTCAGGAGCTCAAGACCAGTCTGAGCAAGAGTGAGACCCCCTGTCTCTAAAAATATATCTGGGTGTGGTGGCAGCCACCTGTAGTCCCAGCTATTCAGGAGGCTGAGGCAAGAGGATCACTTTATCCCAAGAATTTGAGGTTCTGCGATCTATGAGGTGAGGGCACTCTACCAAGAGTGACAAAGTGAGACAATGTCTCAAACATCAAAAACTAAAAAGATACAATTTCTTGAGCTTAAAAAAAGAATCTATTCCTTTCCTGCTAAATCTTCTTTGGGGGGGGGGGGGCAGGGGAGGGAATTGGGTACCTGGCTTCATTTCTCCACTAACCACGTCCCTTCATTTAGAATTCAATGGGATCCTCCCCAGATGTCCGCAGGCACCTGACTCACTGAACAGTCAGGGGTGGCAGGTGGTTGAGAGGGCTTCAAATGTATATTTCAGCCCCATTCCAGACTCATTCTAAATCGTAGGAGCTTTAGATGAGTATGGGGTTCAAAAGTCTCCATTAAAAAACAAAACAAAACACAACAGCATCCCAGAAGATTCCTGCATATAAAGTTTAAGAACCACCCATTTTGATGCAAAATGTATTCCATATTTAATTTTTATAATACTTGTCCTTAATAAATATTTGTAGCAAAATCCACAAGTTCCAGCAGAGGGGGATGTTACTGCATGAAAGAGAATAAAAAACCTTTGGCAGGAAAGTGGGATCTGACAAGCCCCACATTCCAGAGCAGGAAAATGAAGATAGTTCCTTCAAGAAGATGTCTGCCCATGAAAGGGCTTCTCCAGCCCCCACCCTCCTGGAGATTGCAGACGAGCAGCAAGGCACTTTGCAGAACAAATGCCGCGTTCATATGTTCATGTTCCGAGAATGTGGAAAAAGTGTCAAAGCACAGGACTGTTAAATTAAAGATTTTTGTCTTTAAAGGGGTCTGCGGAAATTATTTTGACACCTGTCGCCTGACAAGTGTGCTTTTGGTTCTCGTTTGTTCACTTTTATTGTCATGCTTTTTTGAGGAAGCAGCGAATGAAGCTGCATGTTTCTTAATTCCCACTGGAAATGAAAAATTGTTGCAAATAGCATTTATTCCTGGACTCAGTCTGCTCTGATGATTCTGCATTTTACAGACATAGCTTGCTCCCTGGGCCAAGAACTCAATGGATGGAAACTTTAACTGAGAAGTGGAGTGTCTTTAGCGGCCTCCTTGTACAAACAACTCAAATGTGACAGCCTCTAATTCTCATGTCTACAAAGTCTGGAGTAATGTCTCCATTTTAAAGAGAGGGTAACATGGCTCAGCGCCCGTTGCTCAGTGGTTACGGCACCAGCCACATACATCAGGGCTGGCAGGTTCGAGCTAGCTGGGCTTGCTAATGACAACTACAATAAAACAACAACAACAAACTGGGTATTTTGGCAGGTGCCTGTAGTCCCAGCTACTTGGGAGGCTGAAACAAGAGAATTGCTTAATCTCAAAGAGTTTGAGGTTGCTGTGAGCTGTGATGATAGGGCACTCTACCAACAGCGACATGGTGAGACTCTGTCTCTAAATAAATAAATAAATAAATAGAAAAGAGAGAGAGGGTAACTCAGGATCAGAGGGGTTAGGAAATTTGCCCAGATCAAGATCACCACCTTGGTCTAGCTGACTCAGTAGAAAGCAAAAGAAGCAATTGTCCTTGTCCCGTTACCTAAACAAGAGGGTTATCACCTTTAGGCAAAGGATGGAAATATGACAGAAGAAATACCACAGGTATTAGCTGAAGATGAGGTCCAGCAGCCTCTTAAGGTGCAGCCCAGAAGGTGAGCTGCTGGGGAGGTGATGCTCCCAGGCTGACCCTGGAGATCACAATGACTTTCTTCCTTGGGTCAGTTTTTTAGTTTTTGCCTAAGATCTTTGTGGCTGGCAGAATAATGACCCCCTAAGGACGTCTATGTCCTACTCCCCAGAATCTGTGAATGTGATGGAGAAACGGACTCTGCAGACATGATTGAGGTAAGGACCTTGAGATGGGTAGATTCTCCTGGACTATCTGGGTGGGCCCCAGGTCTTCATGGGATTCAGTAAAGGAGATGGGAGGATCTAAGTAGAAGGTGGAGTGGAGCATGGCCGTGAGCCTAGAAGCTGGGAGAAGACAAGGAGTGAAGGAGGCTTCCTTAATTTTAGCTCAGTGAGATACACTTTGGACTTGACCTTCAGAACTATAAAATTACAACTTTGTGTTGTTTTAAGCCACAAAGCTTACAATAAACAAGACCCCAATATGGTCTCCAAGCATTTTTTGATTGTACCAGAACCATCAATAAATATCTCCTCTCATTCTGTCCCCTTTTAATTCACTTTATTCATGGTATCCTGTGTTTTTACAAAAGCCTTAATTTTGCTGTAGTCAAATTCATTGTTTTTTTGACATATGCTTTATACTGCAAAATTTTTTTTTTTTTTTTTTGAGAATTTCTTCCTTTATACTGGCTCCCAGAGAGATTTTTCTGTTTCTTCTATTAACTTTATAGTTTTATCTTTCACTTCTGACTCTTTAATTCACTGGAGGCTACTTTTCTGTAAGGTAGTATGTAGGAATCTTACCTTGGTGAGTTAGCTTCCCTAATACCATCTATTAAACAATTTATGTTTTATACATTAATTTATGGTGCTACCTTTATTTTATATTAAATTTTTACATACACACACGGGCATGAGCTCTCTATTTTATTCTATCATTACTTCTTGTGCAGTTTTTTCATGAGACAGTATTACCATTAAAAAAGTAAGCTACTATTGAGAATACTATTGTATTCCCTGGTACATCTTTTATTTAATGGCTCACTAAAAAGTGGTCTTTTGTGTATTTCTTTATGGAAACAAAATATAGCAAATACCATTAGCTGTGACACTTTTTTTTTTTTAAGGAAAAAAATATGTACTCTTACTTGGTTATATAGAAAGACTCCCACGCACGTAATTTCTTCCAATCCCACTTTCTTCAAATATCGATGTTTTCTGTGCCTTTTCCAATGGCAATGCTAACAAAGAGATGCATTTTCCTTTTGCATTTTTCTATTATTTTATCCGTTTTTCAGCAGAAAGAACGAGCATTTCCCTAATGGCATATGTCTCTTCTTTTACTAAGAAATCTCAGAAGAGACTTTTGTATATTTATAATCGTATTCAGAATTTTTTCAAGTACCAGACTGAGGACTGCCTGACTTTACACACTAGAGGAAAAGTGAGGCGGCTTTGTCTTCATGTCCGGGATGTTTAACTTTTTCAAGGTCTTGCCAATCATGACAGCTCCGACCCTCAGCTAATATCCCCCAGCTTGGGGTCAGGTAGGCCGAGAAATGCGTAAGGGAGACGCTTTGCACGCCCAGCTCCCGCTCCCCTGGCCCCTGTCCGTGCCGGGATTTGATTTGCTCGGCACCTAACACCAGCCCAAGGAGAGCCAGAGGTGGGCACGTGACCCGCCCCGGCCAATCAGCCTACTCCACCCTCTTGGCCCTGATTGGCCGGGGATGGGTACGTGACCCAGACCAGGCCAATGGGACCCACACTGCAATATTATTGGTTGGAAGATTATTAAACAGACACTCTTATTGCACAGGGTGTAAACCCGCCCCAGGAGAGCAAAGTCGGCGTAGAAACAGCCAACACCACGAAGGAAACTGGCAGCAAGCAGCACCGGGTCCTCTGAGCTGCTCTTTCAGCCTTGCTAACTTCCACGATGGAAATTTGCCCAGCCAAAAAAAAATCTGTACTCACACACACACTCATGCACCCCCTTTTCTTTTTCTTCTTCTTCTTTTTTTTTTTTTTTTTTTTCCCAGTTTTTGGCCCGGGCTGGGTTCGAACCTGCCACCTCCGGCATATGGGGGCGGCGCCCTACTCCTTTGAGCCACAGGTGCCATTATGGGTCTATGAGTTGTTTAATGATCATTTCCAAACTAGAGAGAATCTGGGAACTAGATGCCTCTGGTGATCTGTGGGTCCTCAAGGCTGTTTTCCTGTTTATAAAGCTCTTGGCTAAAGGCACAGGTAGGGTACGGAAAGGCCTCTCCTCACAGTCTCTGAAAGCTAGAGCTGATGGGTGACAACCAGGAACCTGTGCTGACAGGTGAGAGCCACCTCCTGAACTATGTTAATTAAACGTATTAATATAACGTTGCAGTGACAGTTCTTGTCTCTTACTTCTGATCTTCACAGGTAGTCTGGGAAAAGGGAAGATCTTCCAACTCAGTCACCTTCTGCATACCTAAGTACCTGGAAAAGTTTGTTTTAGAAAACACTGAGACAGGCATTCCAAGAGAAACACAGAGAAACACAGAACCCCAGACTTGGAAAGATCTCAGCCATCCTGATCTGCAGCCTCATCATAAGATGTGTGCCATCATAACAGAAATTTCAACGCAGATAAATTTGCACCTCAAAACTCTTTAGGAAAAGAGCTGAAAGTTAAAAAAAAAAACACTAAACATTCACTTACCCTACAATGAAACACCTCCATTCTTCGATATTTACCCAAGAGAAACAAAAGCATGTTTCTGAAAACGTGTATATAGAAATGTTGTCTATCGCTTTGTTGATAATCGTTCCAAAGTGGAAACAACCCACATGTCTATCAACCGGAAAAGGACTTTTTAAAAAGTGATATATTCAGACAATAGATGACTCACACCATTCAGCAATGAAACCAGCTGCTGACATGTACAAGAACATGGATGAATCTCACAGACATGCTGCTGAGAGGGGCTGAGTCCCCAAAGTACATGGTCTGTGATTTCAGTTAGACAGAGTCCCAGACAAACAGAACTGATCCAGGGTGAGAAAAACTCACCACATGTGGAACCACCCTACAAACTGATGAAGGGGTGCAAGGCGAGAACTAGGGTAAGGGTCCCCAAACCTGCCAAGAAGCAGACTTAGGTAAACTAATGATCCGCCACATGTCCCCTGTTTGCTTGACAATAACCACTGTTCCCTCTGTTTGTTTCTTTCCCCTGGAGTCACACATAGTTGTCCTTACAGAACATCACCCGTTTGGAACCTGCAGGTAGTTTGTGAGGTATCTTCCAGGCCTTTCATTTCAGTGATGGATCCACCCAGACCAAGGAACTCACTCAACTGGTCAGGTGACCCTCGTGCAAGAACCTGGTCCTGCATTCCAGGAGATTGGCTGATGCACCTAGGCAGCGGCTGAGACCATCGGACTGCTGGTTTCATCCCAAACCCAGCCAATTAGCAGACCCTGGTTACCTAAATCCCTTGCCTGTCAAATGGTCTTTAAAAACCCTGTCTCCCAGTTTTTGGGGAGGCAGATTTGAGAAATTCCTCCTGTCTCCCCACTTACCACTATGCAGAAGTAAACTCTTTCTTTTCTGTGAACCCTGATGTCTCTGGGCATTGACTTTCCCTTGAGTAGCAGGAAGATCAGCCTGGTTGGTTGGTAACACACACATCTACGGAGCTCTAGATCTGTGGTGACTGTCTAGCTAATGCTGGAATCCTGGTGGGGAGGCAGCCACCACCAGAGAGGGCCCAGCACGTTCTGATGTGTCCCTTCCACCTTGGCCTCAGTCACCACTGATACCTCCACTGGCCAGAGCAGCTTACACGAGAGGCTGGGAAATCCGCTCAGAGTCACAGTCAGTGACCAGGTCAAGAGGTAAATCTGGGTCTGCCTTGCTCCTAAGCTGGGGTTGCCAGATTTAGCGAATGAAAATGCGGGATGTGTTCTGCAACCACTGCAGTCTGCAAAGAAGATGTGCAGTTATTTGAATTTCAGAGAAATACCCAATGATGTTTTTTAGGATGAATATGTCTCCTGCACATAGGTGTGGTGAGCCTGCAGTCTTGGGTCCACATGAGGTCTTCTGGATTGTTGAATGCAGCCTTTTGGCTGAATTCAAATTTTACAGAACAAATCCTTTGAGTAAAGGGCTTTATCCTGTAAAGTTGGATGAGTTTTCTGGATTTTATCTGGCAACCCCAGAGAGCTCTTGCTGTCTCTGCCCCTTGGTCCCCACCAACTCTTCCAGCAAGAGACTGAGCAGTGCAGGCCACCATGTCACTGAGGGCCTCATTGTATATTCATAAATTGCCATTCTGGTTTGCATTCCTGCAGTGGTCAGAATCCTCTTGGTCACAGGTGACAGAAATACTACGTGACTTAGGCAAGAAAGGCAGCTTATTAGCTGACGTCATCAAACTTCAGGAAGGACAGCACCAGGGGCTGGAGGTGGGGATTCTCGCTCTGCCTCTCTGAGTCAGCTTTGCCCATGAGCTGGATCCTAGCTCCCAAGCTCCCGTTTTTCCCTGAGTCAGGGAGAGGCATCTTCTTAAAGAACAATCCATGGGAAAGCCCATCTCAGGTCACAAGGCCTCTGCATTACACCCGGTGGCCTCCCCCAAGGATGAAGTGTCCACCTCACAGCAGAGTCAGCACCACCTGGAAACTTGTCTGGCCACGTGGGTGTCTCAGAAGTACTGAATTATTAATAGAATCTGGGAAACAAGCCTTCCAGGTGATTCTGACGCACCCACAGGCAGAGAAGTGCTGTCCTGTCTGGGCGGAAGCTGCTATTCTAGGGCAAGGAAGGGTTCTGGGCAAAAAATAGTAATATGAAATATGACACCATCAGCACCCAGCTGCTCTGAACCTCCGACAGTAGATGAGTCCTTGCCAAGTTCCTTCCTTCCTTCCCTTCTTTTTGTGAGACAGAGTCTCATTCTGTTGCCCTGGGTAGACTGGGCTCAAGTGATCCTCTTGTCCCAGCCTTCAAGTAGCTGGGACTATAGGCACCCACCACTGTGCCCAGATAGTTTTTTTCTATTTTTAGTAGAGGTGGGGGCCTCCCTCTTGTTCAGGCTGGTCTCAAACGCCTGAGCTCAGGCTGTCCACTTGCCTCAGCCTCCCAGAGTGCTGGGATTACAGGCGTGAACCACCCTCTGCCCAGCCTTAACAAGTTTTGATAGAGTTGCATCTCAGAGCTTACAGGTTCAGACCATGGGGTCCCCCGACTTCACCAGGAAGGTTCCGGAAGGGGGTCCCTCGCTGGCCTGCCTTCTCAGGGGTGTTCCCAACTAGGCAGTTTTCAATCCCTGCACCCCCAATCCAGCAGCCTTTCCTCTGCAATCAGCCATGAGCCACCCATCATCAGTATCCAAGCAGGGCAATTAAATGATAAAAAGAAGGTTGCTGGTTTCATTTGTCCCTTTAAAAAGACATAACAGGAGCTTTTTACATTTTGCAAAACAAAATAATCATATTAATATGCCTAACACAATCACCGCTTCTTCACATGCCTTCCTTGTTTCACTGAAGACATTAAGGCAGACATTTCAAACTGTATCTGCGCATCTCCAACATTAACGAATTATTACACACTAATTGTTCTGGGTCTAGCCACCTCTCTACACAGGCAAGGCTTTCCATTTGCAGAATTTAAAACATACCAGAGCAATTTGTGTTCCTTAATAGCAACAAATTTGTTAGCTCGACTCGAAACTCGGAAAACCTGGGAAGCTATTATGTAAATAGAGATAATGTTGTTCCAATGATGGTAATTAATGCGAAGATCTTCAAAATGGCATCCTCTTTGTGATTTGGTCTGAAACGGAGAGCATTTTGCAGCCTGTGCCTCAAGAATCCCCTGAGTCTGGAGAAGAACTTTAGCTTCCGCAGAAGGAATAGGAAACGGAGGATGAAGACCAGCTCCTCTTCCTCTGCATCCTGGCAGAGGCTGGATCCTGGCAGTGGCCGTGGCAGCTGGCTGTCTTCCTTCCTGTCTCTCACTGCCTCTGAAATGGTCAGTTCTATTTCAAAACAGAGAGCTGTGTCTGATGTCAAGTCATCTAATTTTTTTTTTTTTTTTTGAGACAGAGTCTATGTCACCCTCCATAGAGTGCTGTGGAGTCACAGCTCACAGCATTCTCAAACTCTTGGGCTTAAGCAATTCTCTTGCCTCAGCCTCCCAAGTAGCTGGGACTACAGGGGCCCACCACAATGCCCAGCTATTTTTTGGGTGTAGTTGTCACTGTTGTTTAGTAGGCCTGGGCCAGGCATGAACCCTCCAGGCTCGGTGCATGTGGCCAGCACTCTACGCACTGAACTACGGGCGCGGAGCCCATCTAATTTGTTTTAAAAGCAGTGTCATTAAGAGCTGTCTCCAATCTTGATCATGTATGGATTGTGTGTTTCAGGTAATGCTGGGCATTAAGATTCTGTTTGCTGTTGCAGAAAGGGCCTCCTGATCAGCTGATCTGTTCTTTGTGAGGCCCAAAGAAAAGAAATGATAAATGCAACTAATGAACTTAGGCTATGGACAGGGAACCCAGGGCCTGGATTGCTGTGCCTCCCTCTCTTTATCTCCTGACCACAGATCAATGACAACATCTCTTGAGTTGTATTGAGTTTTAGTCACTGTGCCAGGTGCTGAAAGGATAGAGTGATGGTTAAGGTGTGGCCTTCAAGAAGCTTCCAATGCAATGTGGGGATCAGGCCTGACAATACCTGACCTGACCTAATTTTATTAGGAAAATAAAATGCAGAATAAAAATAGAGTGATCGGTCTTAAATATCTTGTCCACTTGCCACGGGGCCTTTCTACCTGCTGTTTCCTGCACCTGACTCATCTGCCTCCCTTCACCTCCTCAACGCCTGTTCACCCCTCCCTGCCCCCACCTTTCCCAAAGACGCCTTTCCCAGCCACCTGGAGGAGTCAGTTGCTCTTACGATTTCTCATTACACACTCAGTTTCTTGTCCTTAGAATGTCTCTGCTGTATTTTTATTGCTAACCTTTGTACTCATCCACATTGAAATATAAATGAGTATATTCTGTGTATATTAAAACTGTGCTTACAGGCTGGGTCCGGTGGCTCATGCCTGTAGTCCCAGCACTCTGGGAGGCTGAGGTAGACCAGTTGCCTGAGCTTAGGAGTTCAAGAGCAGCCTGAGTAAGAGTGAGACCCTATCTTTAAAAACAGCTGGGCATTGTGGCAGGCACCTATAGTCCCTACTACATGGGAGGCTGAGGCAAGAGAATCATGACACCATAGCACTCTACCCAGGGTGATGAGTGAGACTGTCTCCAAAAAAAAAAAAAAAAAAAAAAAAAGAAAGAAAGAAAAAAAGAAAGAAAGAAAAAAGAAAAAAACCCTGTGCTTGTATGCACACAGCAGCATCCATCTTTATGAATGCCTAATGAAATAACAGAAGATCTTGGGACAGGGGCAAGTCGGTGTTGACTTGTTTCATGCAGGCAGCATATCTAACATCCCTCTGAAGGCCACCGCCCATTCCAGGCATTATGAGAACCAGAAAACTCCCCATGAACTTCCAAAGTTCCCCCCCCTCCCCGGGGGTGGGTGGGCAGCAATTCCTCCATTCAAGAACCACCACTCTAGAAATCCAATAGAATTGCCTGCATCCAAACCTATTACCCTGATGGGGTGCACAGCACAAGTGGAGCACAGGGTGGCAGCACCACGCCGTCATCCTTCATTCAACGCGTTTCCGTGCGCATACTTGTGTAGGCTGGGTCCTGGGGACCCAGGGTGAGCCTAACCTGACAAGGTCCCTGCTTTCACAGAGCTTTCAGTGTACAATGATAACGCAGGCTAGAGCAGGGGTCTTGGACATTCAGATAAATGGAACCTTTGCACCCTTATGGGTCAGAATGTGCAGGAAGGAGGGCTTAAGGAACTTTGCAGGACTCCTCCAAAGTTGCACATCTTGGCTGAGTGTTAGTGTGTTGCATAGGAGATATTCTTTTTTTTTTTCTAGACCATATCACTTGGCTCCTACATAGAAGATATTCTTGGCTAGGCATGGTGGCTCATGCCTGTGATGACAGCACTCTGGGAGCCTGAGGCAGGTGAATTGCTTGAGCTCAGGAGCTTGAGGCCAGCTTAAGCAAGAGCAAGACTTCGTCCCTACTAAAAATAAAAAAACTAGCCAGGTGTCATGGTGGGCACCTGTAGTCCCAGCTACCTGGGAGACTGAGACAAGAGGATTGCTTGAACCCAAGAGTTTGAGGTTGCTGTGAGTTATGACATCATGGCACTCTACCCAGGGTGACAGAGTGAGACGTTCTCTCTCTCAAAAAAAAAAAAAAAAGAAAAGAAAAAGATATTCTCGACTATTCATTTTCACGGGTAAAATCATCAGTCTGCCCATCTCAGTTGAAATGAAAAAGGCACCTTCATCAGACATGGAGGTGAGATTGAACAAAAGAGACGGCTCTTCCTCTGGATGACAGAATCGGGGTTTGACAAACTTCAGCAGGTGGAAAGGATAGTTGGACACCAACAGGAACAAATCAAATGACGGCGAGTGCTGTATCCCCCAGGCCTGGTAAACCCAGTGTGAGGGACACCGAGCTTAGGAGAAGTTCACATGAAACGTGTGGGATTTGGGCCTATCCAGACATGTACAGGGATGGGGACCACTACGTAAATGCAGCCAGTGGCCGTAAGGGCCCAGCAGCAGGGAGGGAGTGGTCCTGGGGTGGGGAGTTGATCTCTACTTGTTACACTTGACCTGCACCTGCACTTCACACTGTCACTGAGCCCCTGCCCGGTCCCCTGTGGTTTATGAGTGTCTCATTGCCACACTACTTGTTACGCTTGACCTGCACCTGCACGTCACACTGTCACTGAGCCCCCGCACGGTCCCCTGTGGTTTGCGAGTGTCTCATCGCCATCATGGAAGCACAGGGCTTCAAGAACCTGACGTGAGGCTCAGTAGGAAGGGTGCGGCCTTTCCACTTGGGTGTCCTTCTAAATCTCAGTCCTGCCACCCTTCAGCTGGTGTTGGCCCAGTCAGTCCAGCTTTCTGAGTCTCAGTCTCATCACCCTTGAGATGGAAACAGCAGTGTGGATTGCGAGGGCTGACGAGGCGATGCATCTTCAGCGCAGGGCCAGCCTGCAGGCGCAGAGGGCCCTTCCCTCCAGTTTCTAAGAGCGGTTGTGATTCTGTCTCCTTTTTCTTTTTCATGGTTTGATGAACACTTAAGACGTGACCCAGAGTGACTGCAAGGGTTTTGTTACCCGTCCCAATTAGATATTACAGAAACTGCCTACATCTCGGTGCCCGCGCCTCGGGGAAGCGAAAGCTGGAGTTGTCTGGCCATTGTGCTAAGGAACACAGCCATCATTCTCCTAAAGCCTTCAGGTCAGCTTTTCAGTCTGCTGAGCAGAGTTTGCCTATCAATAATCGGCTGCTATTGATTTCCTCAACCTGAGTCCTGCAGCTAATGGCTCCATTTTTCCAAGCCAGAGCTAAATGAAGAGGCCACGAGATGCTGGATGATGGTTACTTGGCGAATCATTTGGAAGCATGTTAATCCCAAGCACGAATGACCTATCCAGAGTTGGGGTGTCTCTGGCTTTTAAGAATGAAATTGAGTATTGATTTCTACACCATTCTCTTACCGTTTAATTAAACAAACCACAGTCCCAGGCATGCTGTGGCCATCCAGTCTCATACTCATTAACGAGCTAAATGGAAGATCTATGAGCTACCCCCACAAGCACCTGCCACAACTCTGTGAGCACAGGAGCAGTAGCTTCTTGACAATTCCGGGCAGAATTTATAGCTGGCGTCCACTTCTTGTATAAGATGGACCCTGTTCAAATCCTAAGTAAATAACCCTTGTTCCATATCATCAGGCAAGGGGAGTATTTGCAAATATTGAGTGTTCAATACATATTTGTTATATGAAGCTAAATACTTGAAGGGAGTGTTCTCTGGTATTTTAATTCTGTTGCCACTGGAAGAGGAGATAGCGTGCCCTTTAAAACTGACACTGGCCTATCTCTCCCAGCATGGGTGCAATAAATATCTCAAAGTGGGTCTCTCTCTGGAGGTCTTGACTGCTCAGAATGAACGGGATTCTTAGCAGTGTGCACTGTGTTCTAAGTTATTTGGCACAGTGTTCCAGACTGCCTTGTCTACCACGTACCTAATCTATTTGACCAAAGCTGTCACCCTTCAGGCAGCAAGCACTCTGTCTGTGACATTGGAGTGTTCTTCATGGACGTGGGTGCTCAGCTTGGCCTCACCAGGCAGGACCCACCTGGCATGAGGGCTGGGCGCGGGAGGGGACTGTACCCTCCCTTTTCAGTCATTTAGTATCTATGAACTTATTTTAATAAAATAATTATAGTTATTTTAATATAATAATTATATGTGCTCAGAAGTTTTAAGAATGTTCATTACCTGTTGCTTATAAAAGTGAGTTCAGCCTAACTGTCAAACGAAGGGGGATTATTTAAATAAATTATGGCCCATTTACACTCTAAGGAGCTTTGTGCCTTTATGTGGCAATTGAAATGTCTACTGATATAAAAAGTTTTCATAATTTATTGTTCAGTGGAAAAGCAGTTTAAATGCAAAACTATAGGTACAGTGAAGTCTATTTTGGTAAGAACCAAAAAGTACATGTATACAAAGGAAAAACATTTAGAATAGAATACCCCTAAACTTTAATGGTGGTTTCCTTTGAGATGAAAGTATGGATAATTTTCTTTTCTTCTTAAAAATATTTTCTAATGTCTCCATAATTGTTAAATCACATTATTAAAAAATGGAAATAAAGGTTGGGTGAGGTGGCTCATGTCTGTAATCCCAGCACTCTGGGAGGCAAAGACAGGTGGATTCCTTGGGCTCAGGAGTTCAAGATCAGCCTGAACTAGATTGAGACCTCGTCTCTAAAGTAGCCAGGCATTGTGGTGGGCGCCTTTAGTCCCAGCTACTTGGGAGGCTGAGGCAAAAGGATCACTTGAGGATGCTGTAAGCTATGATGCCGTATCACTCTACCAAGGGCAACATAGTAAAACTCTGTCTCAAAAAAAAAAAAAAAAAGAAAAGAAAAAAGAAAGAAAGAAAAAAGAAAAGAAAAGAAAAAAGGAAAAAGGAAATCCATTATGATTTCTTCTGGGGAGCTGAATTGGATAGGTATGGGTGGAATACTTTTTAACATACTTTTTAAGAAAGTGGTTAAAAAGATTGTTTTTCCACTCTCTTGGAATCCCTCAGTCCTTTTCAAGATTAGAAAAGGATCCAGTTGTATAGTAGACAGTGTAAATTCTGCCAGGAGAATAGACCAGACTAAAAATTAAAATAATGACGTGTAATCCCAGGGCACACGCCTCTGCACACTTCTCGCCGAGGGCATCGGCCTTTGTTCTGTTCTAAGTCCAACAAAAAGTGAAGTTGTTTGCTTAGCAGAGTATTCATTATACAATAAGTTGGATATAGCCGCTGAAAATACTCATGCAAATATCTTCATTAGTAAAATCATGCAATTAACCTGAAATATGTGCTAAATGAAGCAGCCAAATTGTTGCATATTTTCCCAGCTCTTAATTATAATTTTGGTAATCAATTTTTCTCCTGATTACTAAATAGAAAAATGAAAAACCTCTTCAGCATATATGATCCTGGGATAAGCTGGAACGTGAGATAAAACCCCGAATCGTTACAGCAAAGAAGCCATTAACCTTTCCTGTGTTTTTGCTCATTGCTGGCATTTCCTGCTAATGCTTATTGCCGAAGAAGATTGGATTTTAACAAGAGCTTTCTGGATCAAGTCAGCCCTTCTTGAACTATGCGTTTTGCAAGTGCCGCTATCATTAAAGGTTACCAGCCCTCCTTCCGTTTTCATCTTCCCTGCGTTTATTTAACTGGCTTTTGACTACAGTGTAAAAATTTTCCTTAAGTAAAAACTGACAACCAAGCGCACAACCTCAGCCATTTAGATGGCTCCCAATTCCCCATACCACGTTAATAAAAAGTGTGTGTGTGTGGGGGGGGCAGAGAGTCCCAACAGACACATCTCCTACATTTTTCAGACTCTTGCGCTCTAATTTACTAAGCATTTGAAGGCGGGAAGGACCACACCACAGCATTTTACAAGGCCCACTAGGCGGCGCTGATGAGCCAAGGGGAGGGGCTCAATTTCTCTATCTGTAAAATGGGGTAAAGAATGCGAGGACTGAGATAAGAAAAGTGTCTAGCATGTATAAAGAAGAAAATATATCTGCCAATATTTAGGTGGACACATTTTAACTTTCTCCTTTTAACACCCTCACCTTAAAGCAGTCTGCCTCCTAAGGCTAAATCAGAAATTGATTACCCTTGTGACGGGACAGAGCCTATACTTGATCTATCTCTAGGAAGATGCTTGTATTGACCACTTGACCTTAGAGTTCCTCCCAAGGTGTAGAAATGCTTAGTGTTCAGTCAAGAGAGTACAGCTGGGAAGAACACATACATAGTAGATAGAGAATACTGTCAGGAAGGCAGGGCCCAGGAGTGTAGGTTGTGCACTGCACAAGGAACCCATCTAATAGGCTCCTTCCATTCATGGCACAGACAGTAGATTATCTTGACAGCTCTCTAGATACAAAATAAGTATATTATAGCATTTCTCCCCCCTCTAGATAGAAGTAAAGTATCCTGAGGAAGGGGGCAACTCTTTCCAAATTGCACAGAGGCAAAGGCCTGAACAAGAGCAAAAATGTTTTTCAGGCTATCTCTTTACCCCTCCTCACCCTTTTGGGGAACTAAAACCTGCATCCCTGTCTTAGCCGGTAACCTGAGAGGCAGGGGATTGTTCTTTGTTTTTTTGTACCATAGGAGATGGCGCAATGGAATTGTTGGTCATGAGATTGTCTTCCCAGCGATGGGGCTGATCAGGACCATTAAGTATAGTTAAATGGAAATAGCCTGAAGCTGAAACTCCACCCCAGCCCCAGCTTTCTATTTTTTTTTTTTATAGCAAGAACAATGATACTTTAAGATGAGAGTCTGTCATTTCGGTCATTTGCCAGCAGATTAATACACTTCTCTTCCCTTCTCCTCAAACCATTTAGCCTCATTCTTTGGCTGTGGGGACAGAACTGAACTTTCAGTAACACAATGGCATGGATAGACTACTGCTATCAGGGGAAAGCCTCTGCTGATGGCTTCCGAAGTTTGTGAGAAGAAGGGGGTGATGTAGGGAGCAGAGCAGGAGGGCAGAGGACAACTCCTGCTGGGTCTTCCACAGGAGATACTAGCCGGGGAATTATGAGGGAGTCTGAAGGGGCTCTACCCTTGTTCCTGCTATCCTGGCCACATCAGGGGGAAGCTGGGGATGGGGTGGAACTAGGAAAACAGGTCTTGAGCATCTGGTAGGCTCCTGGCTGGGCACAGATGGGCCACTTGAGTTGTGAATTTGCTGACGCATGGTTGGGGCACAGAGAAACCAGAGAGGGATCATAGGAGCTGTGGCTATGCCTAGAAGGGGGGCGCTAGACAGACAGGTTCCTAACAGGAGCTGGGCTTTGGGGAACAGACCCACCAGGGAAGGGGCCAGACAATGAGGGTAAAACCCAATGTCCAGCTCTTCTTCCCTTTGATATCCAGCAGCTGCCATTCATAGGCCAAACTAGCTGGAAGCCAGAGCAAAGGGGTCCATGGCTGCAGGCTTTTCTGGCTCCTCTGGGTTCCCAGGCAATTCTGGGTGAGGTGACCCCAAAACAGAGGCTGGTTGTGGAATGGAGGCAGATGGAGGATCTGGCAGAGACTCAGAAGGCTTCAGTGTGGGAGAGGGCTGAGGCGAGGCAGACTCAGCCCTGGGGCCCTGTCCGTGACACTGGATCCTGACTGACCTCTGCTGCCTGCAGGGCAAGTGGCATTCAGAATCCCCCATACAGCCACTGCCTGGACCAGAAAGCTTCCCCCTGCTGTCACCGGTACCACACAGCCCCCTGTTCCACCAAATACCCAGATCCCATCTCAGAACAGGACAGAAAGGCTGAGCATGGACCAATGGCTGGTTGAGACCTGTTCACCTGGCTAGGATCAAAGGTGAATTCATCTTATATCCCCTCAGGTGGGTCCTCAAGGGGAAGACTAGATGGATTCCCTGGAAAATGAGGAAGTGGTATCAGGTACAGAATCTGAAATTCCATTGTATTTGTATGTCTTAAATATATATATTTTTAGCTGGGCACGGTGGCACATGCCTGTAGTCCCAGGTGCTAGGGATGGAGAGTCAGAAGAAACACTTAGGCCAGCAGGATGGAGCAGGGACTCTCTTCAGGGGCCTGGCATGAAAACAAAGGGAAATGTAAGGTCCCTTCAGGGGAATTTCTGAGACTTATCCAGCCTTAAAATATTAGTGAGAATAACAATGGTCCTCCAGGCAAGCCAGAGTCTTGAGGTGTTTTGGTTCCCTATAGAAACTTAACATATGCCCTTGAGTTGAGAAATTATGGCATAGTTAATAAACTATCTAACAGAGAAAAATAAACTATCTAACAGAAATAAAGTAAGAAAGATCATAGCCCTTTGGTTGATTAACTGCCTGGGACTTAACTCATTGTCTTTAAGATTAACCACCTGTGGTTCTCTAAGAATTTGTTTTTCCATTACTTGAAAAAAACTGAACAGATGGCTGGGTGTGGTGGCTCACCCCTGTAATCCTAGCACTTTGGGAGGCCGAGGTGGGTGGGTTTCCCAAGAGGACAGGTTTGAGATCAGCCTGAGCAAGAGTGAGACCCCCATCTAATAAAAATAGCCAGGCGTTGTGGAGGGTGCCTGTAGTCCTAGCTACTCAGGAGGCTGAGGCAAGAGAATTGCTTGAGCCCAAGAATTTGAGGTTGCTGTGAGCTGTGATGCTGGGGTGACAAGTGAGACTCTGTCTCAAAAAAAAGAAAAGAGAGAAGGTGAATCTTTATGATAGATCTCTAACATGCAGCACCCCAAAATTTGTACCTTCTCATGATTCAAATAAATAAAATTATGAGCCAACCAGAGAGAATGCTTGGCCTGTGCTATCTCCTCAGCTGGCCCTCTGTTCACTCTCCAGCCCCCTGGGAAAGTGACTCCCTAAAGTACTTTCATCTTCCTCTTCCTCTGGGTGATGTCACCCGAGGAGGCTCTAACCATCCCCTATATGCTAATGTTCCAAAAACATTATCTTTGCTGTATGCTTTCAAAGTCAGGAGTTCTGAAGTAGTGGCCAGACTTAGAGGAAAATAGGGAAAGGCTTTTAGTTGCTTGATTGTAAAAAAATTAATTACTTTATAGTATTCACAAAATGATTTATGATATTAAAAAAATTGAATGACATATAAAAGTGCAAAGAATAATAATGCCACCTCAACCTCCTACACCCCAGAAAGAGCCATTATTATCAATATTTGGTCTCTGCTATGTATAAGACAAATAAAAAGACATATGTTGAAAATGGGGACTTTTAAATTTTTTTTGAAACAGAGTCTTGCTTTGTTACCCTTGGTAGAGTGTCATGGCATCACAGCTCACAGCAAACTCAAACACTTGGGCCCAAGTGATTCTCTTGCCCCAGCCTCTGGAGTAGCTGGGACTACAGGCACCTGCCACAACGCCCGGCTATTTTTAGAAACAGGGTCTTGCTGGGGCCGGTCTGGAACTCCTGAGCTCAGGCGATCCACCCGCCTTGGCCTCCCACAGTGCTGGGATTACAGGTGTGAGCCACCAGGCCCAGCTGGGGAGTTTTATTGTACATGCTATTTTCAAAGAGAAAGCATTTGATTTTACTTAGATCTAACAGTGAAAGAAGGGAAATTAAAGCAAGCGCTGTCCTTTGGATAAACAGAGACACACACAGATACACAACACAGAGAGACAGGGGAGACACATGAACATATACACACAAACCCAAACTCTGTCCTTTTTAAGTAAAAAAAAAAAATTATAGAAATCATAGAGGCCAAAACCATTAACTTTTTAAAAATAAAACTCTACATTTTAACGTTGGATGGTATTTATTGACTTTCTGGCATGAAAAATGAGAAAATTGGCCCATTTATTTTTTTTCTTCCTATCCCTTTCCTATCAGCCCCAGGAAAGCATTTTTAAAAAGGAAAACTTGGTTTTAGGGTGGTTGATTAGCAAATTTTACGTCATATAAATCCTCAGAACTTAACTATTGCTGAATTTAAAATATTGAAAATCTGTGAGTAAAGCAAATTAGATAATTGCAATTGTGACACTTCAATTAATTAATCTGTTTTGTCTTCTCGACTCTGAAATCTGAGAAGACGCAAACACCCTTCACGGGCTTTGAAGATTCTCTGCCTCCTGGTTTTGCCTCAGGAATAAGAAGAGCTTAATGCAAGTGGAAAATTAAGATTACTGTTATACAAGATAAAGATAAACAAATAATTCCACAGAGTTCAAATTACTGTCAGTGTTCCCACATGGCGTTTTTATCTGTGGTTGAGGAAATAGAAATACCAACCTTACTAATAAATAACGAGTTTGAGTATAATTTCCTAAAACGTATTAATGGATGTTTTAGTTTTCAAAGCAGTCAGGGGACCTAGATCTAAAATTTGGACATTCTTTTACTAACCATAGAAAAGACGCAGGAAAGTTGTTCTAATGAGATTAGATGATTACGGCTGAGCACATTTCCCTTTCTAAGCACATAGTCTATGAAATCAGCAATTAAAAAGAGATCATCCTTGTTGTAACTTGATCCTCCTACTCTGTGGAATTAATCTCTCCAACAGAATCGGTGGGCTGCATTTTTTTCCTTCCCTCCTTCCTTTCCTTTTCTCCCTCTGCCTCCTCCTTATTATGGACTCATTCATTCGGTGAACATTTATTAAGCATCTCCCCCAGCTAGCCCTGTGGCCTGTATCCTCTAGGATACAATAGTAACTGTATCAGTTAGTCTGTGCTTGGTAACAAACCACCCTGATCTTTAGTATTTAAACTTAGTGTGAAACAACAGTAAAATTATAGTAGTCATGATGCTGTGGGTTGTCTGTTTTAATGCCTCTGCTGGTCTGTTCTAGGCTTGCACATGTGGCTGCATCTAGCCAGAGTGTCAATAAGCAAATGAACTAAAGAGTCAGTTATAAAAGCTGGTTTAACGCATTCATGTCGCCACTGGTGCCAGGTGCTGGTGAAGTTGAGAACGTCTCAACTGGAACGCCGAGGGACGTGCACCCCATCCTAGGATGATCACAGATTTTGAAAATAAAGTTTAGTGTGTAAAACTCCATAAATAAAATTAGAAAGACAGATACAGAAAAAGTTAGCAGTAAATATTTGTTCAGTCATTTATTCATTCAACTTTTTGTTTTTGAGACAGGATCTTGCTCTGTTGCCTGGGCTAGAGTGCAGTGGTGTGATCACAGCTCACAGCAACCTCAAGCTTCTGGCTCCAGTGATCCTCCTGCCTCAGCCTCTCAAGTAGCTGGGACTATAGGCATGAGCCATTATGCCTGGATAACTTTTTATTTTTGGTAGAGATGGGGTCTTGCTACTGTGCCCGTGCTCTTAACCAACTATTCAGCACCTACTAAATCCTACAGTTCCAGACCCTTTTCCAAACACCTGCCTAAATATATAGTCAAACAGAAAATTAACTAGGCAAGCATCAGCCAACATGGGATTCATTTTTTACATTTTTCTCTCTCTGATATGTCTTGATAATCATCGTCAGTTTAATGTGTCTACTCCATTCTTTTGGAATGTATATACACTATTGTTTCTTTAAATGCTGATGAATGTTAGGTTGTTTATAATTGTATCTTGACTATCTTTGTGTCTTTGCACATGGGTAAGTCTTTCTTCGTCTAATAACATTGTCACAACAAACGTAATGTGTATTCTAAACATTTTAACAGCTTTTGCTGTGATACCTTCTAATAAGGCTGAATGAATTTGCATCTTACCACCATGAGACTATCCACCCCTTTGCCAATACTAGCTATTGTCAATCATTAAAATTTTTAAAAATCTGAAGGGCAAAAAGAAAACACAAACCAACAACACAGCAAAATTCCTGATCTATCGTTACTGAGCTTTTAAATTTGAATTGTCTTAATTTCCAGTACGGTACTTACAAGTCTTAAAGTGACCACATTTATGAGACACCACCAGCTCCCATTTCAGGAGTCATTTGCTTTTGGAAATTGCCTTTTTATTTTTATTTTTTTTTAAGGTTTGTGGATAAATTGAGGGTTAAATTGGCTCTGAATGAAGTTTAAGATTTATAGCAAAATGTAAGACCCCAAAGGATATCAAAGTAATAGCTCGGAGCAGTGTCAAAGAGCTTACACGGCCCCCTTCAGAATAAGAGCATATGTGCACAGGGAGGCCAGGATTGTCTAGGGTTTACTTATGATAGAATTCCTTTTGGGTTAATAATCTAAATAAGCAGCCACCTTTCCTTCTGAGCAGAATGAATGTGATAATGTTCTACACAAGGTAGGATGGTAATATCCACGTAGATAAATGGAGGATTTATCATTTTAGAAGTTGTTTGTGAAAAGAATGACTCAGCAGGAAACATGGATGAGAAACCACATGAAATCCACCTGAGCTTTTGACTGGAGCTGGTTTAATAAAAGCCATTATGTTTTGCTTTATCCCTAGACATTTATATCTTAAATTTAATCACACTGAAGTCTTAAGCGGCATAATTTTATTGAACACGGAATTGATGACTACAATGTCTGTTTAGTTTTTTTTTTCTTTAAAAATTACTCCAAATTGGGCTAAAATGATTCTATGTGCTCAGGACTAGAACAATTGGTGGAGTCGTGGGTGAAGGTAGGCAGTCTCCCTTATAAATTAGGTTATTATTCTTCCTTCATATGTTACAAATGGGGAATGCAGACATCCTTCTCTGCAGGCTCACACCTATCATGCTTTCTGAAGTGCTTTTGGGTGTGATTACTAGGAAATTTAAATTAGAAGAACAACCATGTAATACTTAACCCAGACCAAGACTTAATTTCTTGCACCAAGCTACCCAACCCATTAAAAAATCCTTTTGACTCTACCTCTCAAATATACATCAGATTCAGCCAGTCCTCCCCACGAGTGTCTTGCTAGCCCGAGGCACCCCGACAATCTGTCTGCAGCACTGCAAGGCCTTCCTCTTGGTCTATGGGCATCCACTATAGTTCTGGGGGGTGGCCATAGTTTGGTGCCAGTTCAGCAACCCACTCCTAAGTCCTGCTTGCTAAGAACATCCAAGAACTCAAGGGAAAGTGACCTTATTTCTGGCCCACGAGTAAATTGTGGTTGGTCTAAGCCAGTGAGGGTAGCCCCATTTTCTTAGGAGTGATTGGTTTGGAATAAGCAAATGAACTAAAGAGTTAACTATAAAAGCCACAAATCTTAACATCTTCTTAGAGTCTTTTTTTTTTTTTTTTAACCTTGTCTTGAGATAGGGTCTCACTCTATTGGTCAGGCTGGAGTGTGGAGGTATGATCATAGCTCACTTTAGCCTCAAGCTCCTGGGCTCAAGTGATCCTCTTGCCTCAGCCTCCTAAGTAGCTAGGGCTATAGGTGTGCACCACACTTGGCTAGTTTTTAAATTTATATTTTGTAGAAATAAGGATCTTGCTATGTTGCCCAGGCTGTTTTCCAACTCCCAACTTCTTGCTTTGGGATTACAGGTGTGAGCCATCATGCCTCAGTGGGGTTGTGAGTTTAGACATTACAGAGGGAAAGTGCTCTGCTTACTACATCATATCAAGGCATTTACTATGAATAGGATATCACTGTTAATGTTGACCTTGGCTGAGGTCATGTTTGTCAGGTCTTTCCACTTTTTTCTTTTTTTTGCAGGTTTTGGCCGGGGCTGGGTTTGAACCCACCACCTCCGGCATAGGGGGCCGGTGCCCTACTCCTTTGAGCCACAGGTGCTGTCCTGGTCTTTCCATTTTTAATTTACTTTTCTGCCCCCTCTCTGGAGGAAGTCAGAGTACACAGCCCAAACTTCAGCATAGAGAGTTATGCTACCCCCCAGCACGGTTTTCAGGAAACTCTGGTGAGGCTGTCTGGGGGTCTGTGAGCCAGGCTAACCTGTCAGAGGAGTCCTGCGTCCTGAGGGCCTGGCTCAGCTTTTCTCCTGTGCTCAGTCACTGGCTAGGAGCAGCCCACAGCAGGTGTGGCCTTCGTGCAAATGTGGCAATGGATTTCAGGAATCAGCAGCTGGGGCCACAGGGCTGTTACCCTCACTGCAGGTGGAGATCTGCAATGCACCAGGGCGTGGGGAGAATTCATGTGTAGCAATCCTGTTGGCAGGACCAGCTGAGGTCCTAGCCAACCACCACCATCAATGGACAGCCACATGAGAGACTCTGGGTGGCTCCAGTCTCAGAGCAGGGACCTGTACTTCCTGCTTTGCTGTGCACAAATTTTCCATCAGAAGGACCAAGAAACATTAAACACATGGCCGTTTTATGCTGCTTACTTTTCAGAATACTAGCCTTGCTCCCAGGAGACCCACCTGCCTTTAGTGGACACTGCCTATTTTGCTTACTGGGCTGCTGTGGTGGCTGCATCTTCAGTCACCTGAAGGTGCAAGCATCTTACTGAAGATCCTACCCAGCTTGTGGTTTAGGCAGACACAGGAGCCCCTCACAGGTGTGGAAACAAACTATCAACCACTCCGGCTCTTCTGACCCTGCAGCTCCGTCCTCCTTGGGCCATGGGTGTTTCTTCTCCTTGGAAAGGCACCTTTCAAATCATTCTCACTCCTTTTTACAGCGCATTTCTTTGAAGGGATTGAGACATTTCAGTAGAAAGGAGAGAAAGAGCCACTCAGGGTGCCCAGGGCAGGCCTTCCACTCACTTGGTTCCCTTGGAAATGTCTTCCCATCTGGTCGGGGATTTTGACCATCTTTTAGGCAACACAAATTGAAATAGTGCAACTAATTCTGATACAACAAAGCCTCTGATACAAAGGAGCTTCTGGCAAGGACGTTAGAGCTATTTTCTGCTTATATAAAGAAACTGAAGCATGATTTTAAGCAAACAAGATTTTCTGATCTCCAATGCATTCCAGAGTGTTTATTCGCCACCTTTTGGAAAATTAGAATTTCTGTTTAAACAAAAGATTTTCTTCTCATTATCTATTTATGGCTGACATTGCAAAAGTCCTTTTACTATTTGCACCAAAGAGGAGCAAGTAAAAAGTGAGGGCCAGGATGATGAGGGTCACAGAGGTGAGGGGGATTATTGGATTTTCAGTTGCCCACTGTATGCAAGCCCCCCTCATCCCCGTGGGAGGGGACGGAGAGAGGAGGGAGGAGGAGGGGCAGTGCTGGGGCCCGGGTGGCATCCTTTTCTGCTCTTCCTAACAGCCTTCCAGTTTCATCCCAGCATCTCCCAGGCACAAGGCAGTGCTCCCCCCAGGAGCAGGCCTTTGTCTCACTCACTGGCACCAGAGGCAGCAGAGTGTGGTGTGTATGGATGGAGGTTCTGCAGTCAGATCCCTATACATGCTGTGTGTGCAACCGTGAGCAACTAACCTAAGCAATCTGGGCCATAGTTTCCTCAGCTGTAAAGTGTGTGTGTGAATGACTACAGACATGTCACAGGGCTGCAGGAGCACTGAGTTTATATTGTAAAGTGCTTAGGATGGCACCTGATAGAGTGTTTTGTTAAATAAGTGAATCTCTAATTCTCTTTCCCAATATTTGGTTCAGAAATCCCACGTAACTATCTCCCCTGCAGGCTTCTTAAGTGTAAAGAATACCTGTTGTTCTATGTGACCTGGTAGAGGGGGCCTCTAGTCCTCCCCAGGGAAGCCTGCCTAACTGAAGCATCACAGTAGAAGTGACTCAGTCTACAGCTGACAATGACTTCTCAGAAATTACCCTGTATACCCAGGCATTTTCCTGATATAAGAAAACCCACAACTTATTCTCCAAGACACTTTATACTAAATATAACCATTAATGAAGTCATATAATGCCACCTTTTGCAGATATTTAAACATGTGTTGGTCTTTGCAATTTCATTTTGGCATTTTTTTTGCATCAAAACAGGCCCTCCCTACCCCAGGTCTCCGGTGTGTGTATCTGTCCTGAGAAGCTCATAGGCCCCAGCGATGGACCACTTACCCTAAATGAATAAAATGGTCTGTTTTCTTGCCCAGGACTTTCCACAAAGTGGCAGGATGGCTGCCAGAGATCCTCAAGCCCTCCCACTCCCTTCGGCCCGTTATTTCCGAGCCAGAGAAATGCAAATCTCCATCAATGCCTGACAGAGTGGCCTGCTTGGCTAGCGCTGACCACCCGTGCTCGGATGAAGAACGGAGGAGGAGGGGTCTATCATATGAATAAGACACGGCTTTTTGACAGAGTCACACGTGAAAGAGCGATTCTACCGCAGCTTCTACATCTGCCAAGGGGATTTCTTGGTGTTACATTAGCCGGAATTTTACTGCAAATATCCCTTCTCACTACCGAAGCTAACTGCGCAGAAACGGACCAGCCGCACCTGCGCATCCCCTGGGCACACCCCTGCCCCAGGCCCCGCGTGCGCACCGACGCCCAGTGCCGCCCCGCCCTGCTTGCCGTCCATTGGCCAAGTGGCACGTGGCCACGCCCCCGCCCAGGGTGTGGCCCCGCCCCCGCAGTCTCTCTGAGCCCAAGCCCACCTGAGCGAGCGAGCATGGACCTCGTGACTCACCGCTGTGACCGTGTCCATGTGGGTCAACTTAGCGACTGTCCTGGCGCAGCCAGCGGTACGATCCTCTTACCTGGCTGCCACAGAACAACATGGAACTGGCCAGATGCACCTTTTAAAACAGAGATTTCCCTGTCCCTGCACCGGACCCCCCAGAATTCTCCCTCCATTACCAAGGGGCAACAGTGGAAAGGCAAGACACTGCCCATCGGGGAATTGAAAACATCGATTATAGGCGTAACGCATGAATACATGTGTCCGTTAAAAAGTCCAAATGATCAATGTATAACGAGAGGTCGCCCTTTCCCTTCTTTCTCCCTGGCTCCCTGCAAGTGGACACCGATGTCACTCTTCAGTGCTGGTTTCCCTGGACGCTTCCTTCTCTTGAAAAACTGGAAAGCAAGGCGGGAGCTGGGGCCACCGGGCGCGCGGGAAGCGACCCAGTATTTTCCTCGCGCGCCCGCTCACCCGCGCAGGGTCCCCTGAATAGCCCAAAGCTGTCGACCTGCCGGCTTGTTAGAAGGATTCCCTCTGTCCTCCCTGGCTGCTGTTGCCTTCCAAGGGCTTTTGGAGTCACACAGATATGGAAGTTTACCGGGATTCCTCTACAGAGGTGCAATTTGACCTGGCACGGCTGCAACATGAGTTCTCCCTTTAGGAAAAGGCTGAGCTGAGCCCCCTCCTTTCCGTGGGTTCAGTGCCAGATCAGGAGGCACTATTAATAGTCAAATGCAGCGAGTCTTCTTTCCTAGGCTTGTGCTTTCAACTGGTAACAGTGGGGAGGTGGTCTGGGCAGGATGGTCCCTGTTCCAGAGGCCTCTGCTCCAGCCCCAAGACCTGGGCTGACTGAAGTCCGGCTCTTTCCTCGGCCTTCCCCTTACGTTCAACACCAAGGTCTCAGCCCCTTCCTCTCTGCCTCTTAGCCAGTACAGAACATCACAAAGACCTCTGCCTCAATGGGGTTGGTCTGGCTAGACTGGCCATTTTGAGGGCTGCACTGGTGAAGTCCACTCTGGAGGTGGGCTGGAGGGTGAGAAGGCTACAGAGACCAGCAAAGACAGGCAGGGGCCCAGGGAAGAACAGAGAGGGACAGAAACCCTGCTGATGTGTCTAGTGGCTTCTCACAGGGGAGGACAGTGTTTCTCAGATGGTGAGGCCCTCGAGGCCCTGACCCTATACACTCTCTGCTAGTCCTGTAGACAGGGAAGAGAGGGGGTGAGAAGTCCCCTGGCAGATGGGAAGGGCCGCTTTGCAATGCTGGGGGTATCCCTGGTGGGAGAAAAGGAGAGAAATTTAGCCCATGGCTGTAAGGGATAGACATAAGGGCAGGAAATGCACACTGGGGGTTTTTCAAGCTCCAACCCTTTGGAGCTTGAAAAAGTGGAGACTTCACTGGTGCAAAATGTCCAGTTAACAGCCGTGGCGCTGCAGGGGCCTGCATTCATTTCCACGGCTGCTGCAACAAAACGCCACACGCTGTGGGGCAGACATTGATTGTCTCACAGTTCTGGAGGCCCGAAGCCCCACATCCAGGGCTGAGCAGACCTATAGGGGAGGATCCTTCCTGCTCCCTCCAGACTCTGGAGGCATCTGGTGGGCCCTGGCTCACAGCTGCAAGCTTAGTTCTTGGCCTCCATCATCACCTGGCCTTCTTCTTCCTGGGAGTTTTGTGTCTGTAAAAACTTCCCTCTTACAAGGATTTAGGGCCCGCCCTAATTCAGTCATCTTAACTTGATCACATCTGCAGAAAACCTTCTTCCAAATAAGGTCTCATTCACAGGCAGCGGGGTCAGGACTGCCACATTTCTTTTGGGGGGACCCAGTTCTACCCTACGGAGCTCTCCTCCTAGCCTCCACCTTTGCCACTGCAAGAAGCTCTGGCCCGGCATCTGGCTGCCAACACCTGTGTGTCTTTGCCTGAGAACTTCTTGCCACTGAGCTCTGGTTGGCACCTGTTCTAGGGAATTGACACTTCTTCCCTAGGTACTAGGGAAGAGAGGGACAGAAACTTCCTTAGATACTCACCCCTCTGCATGCCAGTGGCCCCAGCCCATGAGTGGAGGGAGTCAGTCTACAAGTCCTCCAGGCCCTCCTCCCTGGGTGGGAAGGCGAGGCCTGCTCTGCACTGGCTTCTGGGTTCCCCAGGGGAATCAGGCTGCTCACAGTGGCAGCTGCCTGGATAGCCCACCCTTTGCTGGCTGCTTTCTCTTCTCTCACTTTGCAGTTCCCCTATAAATGTTTCTTTCACCTCTCAACTGAATCTTTAGTGTTTGCTTTTGGGAGAACCCTGAATAAGACGAGAATAGATGCTCGGTACCCATTCCCTATGTCAGGAGGGGAGGAGGTGCCTTAGCCCTGGAGGGGTTAATAAGGCATATATCTTACCGAATTACCAAATAGGAATCTGCTACAACCTTTGGCTGGAGAAAGGCAGAAAGATCTTATATCTGGGAATAAGAGATTTATGTTACTGTGTGGCTTGGGGCAGATCACTTAACCTCTCTGTGCCTTGGTTCTTCCCCTTAGAATGGAAGGAAAATGAGGTGACCTCTAGTCATCCCTTCTGTGCCTCTGGGACTGTAGGGTTCCTCAGCCTGCCTTTCCTCAGCCCTGACTTTTCACAACAACTTCTTTGTCTGCTGCATCTATTGTAACATTTTTGATTTATAAGTGTTTCCGAGGCAGAGGACGAGTAGAAACTAGACTTTGTCTCTGTGGGACAGGCTCGTGTTTTTTGCATGGGTTCCAAAAAAACCTGACATAGCAATACAGTTGACAGTTTTATCATGGAGAAAGAAAAAAATCTCCCAACTTTTGACATTTGCTCATATTTGGCAACAAGATAAAGGGGGAAGCAGACTGATTTAAGGGTCAGAGGGTCTGAGTTGAATGGCAGTTCTTCCTCTTATCAGCTATGTGACCCTGGGCAAGTTTATTTATTCATGGAAGAGCCCAGGGTGTTAGGGAGTCAAACTGAGGAAAAATGAACAGGCCCTACCTTCTTGGTGCTCACAAACTAGTGAGGGAGAAAGGGAGTGATCAAATAGTCACAGACATACAAGTGTATCCTGGCAGGAGCTCTGAAAAGGAGGGACAAGCTGTTAAGAAAGCAATAAAGGGGGTGCCTGGGCCAGGTCTGCAAGACTGGGGCAGGGCTCCCTGATGATGTGAGAGCTGAGCTGAGACTGGGCCCACATAGGTGTTGGCCATGTCGGGAGGAGTCGGGTGGGAGTCGGGCATATTTACTCTTATGTTTAGCAACAAAGGAATATACAAAAGTGCCTGCCTTTCGGGTTATCTGAAAATCAAATGTAATGCTGTATGGGAAAGTGCCCATCAAGCATTCTTCCCAGCCTGGGGAGAGGCACTCAGGGCTCTGAAGTTTCTCATCCTGGGGTTTGAAAGGTGAAAGTACATGGGTGGAGAGGAAGTGATTTCTTCATGCTGCTGCTTTATTTGCATTCGGGTCATGTGCCTCTTAGGTGTCACTTCTTGGGGCTTTGTTTGCTTTAGTTTGGAGAATCAGGAGTACCTTCCAGCAAAGTAGTCCTTGGGGTTTAGGGGCTTGCCCGACTCCTGGGGCTTTAGTTGTGTAACGCCATCCTCTGCTGGCCATAGCTGGAGGTCTGGCCGTGGCTCCTGAGCAGAGTGGATAAACTCTCACCCCCCACTGTGCTGTCAGTTTTAGAGTAGAGATGGGGCCTCCACTCACTGATGGTCAGTCTGTCTCTCTTCGCCCTTCATCCGTACACCAGCTGAATGGTGCTTAAGCATCGCACGTTCCTGACCTTTTTTTGATCTGTGCACCCTCCTACCCCAGAGGGCATTATTGCAATCCCCTTCACAGAAATGAGTCAGGAGGCTTTGCTGGACTTTCCAAGGTGATGAGCAAAGACCCCGGTAGACGGGGCTGGCTTCGACGGCCTGTGACCTGTGCACACTCTTGGTTTAATGCCCTGCCATCGCCATCCAGGTATCCTAAATCATTTTGAACACAGGATTCTGCATTTTCATTTTGCCCCACGCTCAGCAAATTATGTGGCCAGTTCTGCTGTCAGACTCAGACCTGTTTTATTCCAAACCCAGGGCTCTGCCACCTCCTCCAGGCCTCTTTCTAAATCGTGCATCTGGCATCTCCTCAGTCAGCCCCCAAGATGGCGCTCCACTACCTGAGGGATAAAGCGTCTTACTTCCCAACTCAAGGCTTCTCAGCCCTGGTGGTAGACACCCAAGGGAGGGAGGACGTGTGAAAAATATGACACTCTGGGCACGTTGTCCATAATTGAGCGCGGGGCCCCAGCACTGCTGTGTGTAGAGGTTTTCTGGGGCTTCTAGTGAGCAACCAGAACGGGATTCCATCAATGTAGGGCCTGGTGTGATTCGTCGTATTCAGTGAGTGTTTAAGAACTGTTTTGCAATGTTTTAGAGCCCTGCATCTACTCAGCTCATGCTGAGAGACTCACCTTTGGGTTCTCTGTGTGATTACCTGGGGTTGGGTGGAGCTGGGGAGCAGTTCGGGGGGGAGGAGGGGAAGGGGGAAAGACTTGGAGATTAGCTGCACCCTCCTAATGGAATATTTGGTCATTAGTGAGAACTTAAGTTAGGTCTGGGAATAGTACCTGGTTTCATGTAGGCTACTTTCTTCCCCTAGTCTCAGTTCCAGTGCTTGGATGACGGGTTTGATTCCACCCTGGTCTCAGTGCAGAGCATTCACCCAGGCCTGGCCAATCAGATTATCCCATCCTCCTCGGCTTCTGTGATTGGCTCGGAGATGGGCACCTGTCCTAAGCCAGATCAATAAGCCTCATCCCTGCATGTTTGTGGGAATCTCTGGAGAGCTTCTCATTCAAGAGAGGTTGGTGCCTGAGGGGATTGGATGCCATCTGTGACGGCTGGTGGCCATTTTACTGGGATGGCAAGGGCCACTGTACAGGACAGCAGTTGACTGGTGGCAGCCAATTCCTGATGAGTTTGAGCACCTGGATTCAGCAATGCCAATCTCTCTCCCTGACTACCACTTTCACCTGTCAACAAATGCCCCTTCTTGGTTCAGTGAGTTGCGGTAGATTTACTGGTCACGTGCAGCTGAAAGTGAGCTGGCGATAAGGAATGTAAATATCCTGCACGAAATTTCCTGTCCTCTAGTCCTCGAATCACCCTGTAGAGATTTGTGGGGAGCTGAATATTCAGTCCAGCATGAGAAATGCATTTAGTACAGTGTCCAAGACTCAGGTAGCCACAGCACCAGCATCTGAATCTCTACTTTAGCTAAGAAATCCTCCTCCCCTATCAGTGCAATTGCAGACCCCTGTAGTGACTCCTGGGCAGGCATGGTGGCTCATGCCTGTAACCTCAGCACTTTGAGAGGCTGCGGTGGGAAGATTGTTTGAGGCCAGGGGTTTGAGACTAGCCTAAGCAATAAGTGAGATTCTCATCTTTACAAAAAGTAGAAATATTAGCTGGGGGTGGTGGAGGGCACCTATAGTCCCAGCCACTTAGGAGGCTGAGGCAGGAGGATCGCTTGAGCCCAGAGTTGTTTGAGGTTGCAGTGAACTGTCATGAGGCCACTGCACTTCAGCCCAGGCGACAGAGGAAGTCCCTGTATCCTCAAAAAAAAAAAAAAAAAAATTCCTTAAGGAGAGATATTATTCTCTGACAGCAGCTTTCTGGTATACACACATCTCTAATCATCGAATGTTTGCTGAGCGTTACTTCATGCCAGGCAGGATGCTGGCACGGAACTTGCAAAGATGATTTTATTTCTAGGTCATCCCAGAAAAGCCAGTGCAGCCCATTAGATGGTTCTCAGAGTTGTCAGCTGCAGGGTCTGGAGATATCGCTTCTGTTTACTCAATTATTATTTTAAACAGGTGCAAGAATATTTCAACCAATTGCATGTTTTCATAAACTAGTTACTGCAGGTAGCTGCATTTTACTACACCAAGTCATCAGAAGAAACTGAGAAAAAGAAGAAATGTGCACTAAATCTTTTATTTTAAAATTTTGGCTGCTGGTGCTACTGGGAGAGAAAGATGGACATTTTCACAAGGATTCTGGTGGCAATTCCGGCCTCTTCAGGGGCTTTGGATGCTGATGACACAGGTTTGTTTGAGGACAGTTTTCTTTTGAGATGTTGGCACATCTCTCTGTATGCCTGAAACCTTCTTCTCCCCAACATCCTCGTGTTGATTCATGCCAAGCCAGATCCCTGAGTCCGATAGGCAAAAGCAAGTCCAGTCACGTGCTAGTAGTTGAATTCAGGTGGTGGGCGGACAGGTGTTCAGCTGTATGTTTGCAAAATTTTATAGTGTTGGGGAACAATGAACTCAATTCAGGTTTAATATTTCCCTCTTTCTTTTGCAATTTTTGGTTTTTCTTCAGTTTCATTTTGATTACTGAAGTTGCTGGTGCCAGAGCCTCAAATGAATTTTTGACCTAATTTAATTTCCAGTGTACTTGCCTTTAAAAAAAAAAAAGGAATCTTAATTTCTCCGCGCCAAGTCCAGCCTTGGTATACTAGTTATGATTCCTTTTCAAAAGCTGGTTATACAATGCCATGCCAGTCAGCGCAAGGCAGTCCAAAGGAATCAGCGAGTGCTGGGAAAAGCAAGAATGTTCAGAGCTGGCTGGACAAATGGTGGAACCCACGCACAGAAGGAGCCCTGGAGGGTGGGGGGGACAGCCACGTCCAGTTAAAGGGAGACTGAAGATGGTGCAGGTGCAGACAGGGCTCCTGCTCTGATGAGCAGGGACAAATGGCGCCAGGTAATGACTGGGTTGAGATATGGGTAGCAAGGGCATGTAGGTGAGGAACTTAACACCATAACCCTTTCCCAGATGTGAAACTCTCTACAGGACCTCCTTTCAGACAGCAGTAGGATGAATACTTTCTGGTGCCATATGTCATTATGAATGCCACCAATCAAGGGTACACTCTGCAATGAATATTGTTGTGTGGCAGATGCCACCTGGGAGGTTCTCAAGCTTCCATCTGTTGCTTCATTGTGGAAACTGTCCACTGGCCTGCTTGGAACAGAGGCAGACACTCCACCAAGCTGGGCCACTTAGAGCCTCTTTCTCTGTACTTAACATTTGGATTGGTGGCCCCAGACATGGAAGTTGGAGAAACTGAGGCACAGTGTTGTGCGCTGAGTTGTGTCCCTCAAAAAGATGTGGTGACATCCTAATCCCCAGTATCTGTGAATGTGATCTTATTTGGAAATAGAGTCTTTGTGGATATAATTTGTTAAGATGAGGTTGTGATGGATATGGGTGGGCTCTAATCCAGTACCTGGGGTCCTTGTAAGAAGCTAGTTTGGATGCAGACATGCAGGGGAGACATCTGTCCCTTTTATTAGGAAGCAGAGGCCTTCCAGAGCCAGTGGAGCAGGTTTCCATCGGTTTCTAGAACTCCGTCAAAGCTCTCGAGGGGCTGGAGGTGCACGCTGAGCTTCCCCAGCCTCTTCACTGGTGTTCTCCCCTTTCCCACAGCTGCCACAGCCAAGTGCCACAAACTGGGGGGCCCAAGACAATAAAATATATTCACTCACTGTCACCATCTACGGGCCTGGGTCCTCTTTAGGGCTCTGAGGGAGAAGCCTTGCCATTGTCATGGCCCTAGGTGTCCTAGGTCTGTGGACACATCCCCCAGGCTCAGCCTCTGTCCTCACAAGGCCTTCCCCAGGTGCTGTCCCTGTGCCTCTCCCCCTTACAAGGACACCAGTCATTGCACCAGAACTCACCATAGTTCACTGTGACCTCATCTTGATTATGTTTGCAAAGGCCCTATCTCCAAATAAGGTCAAATTCACAAGTGCCGAGGTTAGGATGAGAACATACCTCTTAGGGGTGGTGGGGGGGACACAAATCCACCCATGACTAAGGTGGACCAGGAGGAAGGGTTTTGGGAGTGGGTGTTGGGCTGGTTCACAGACGCCTGTTTGGAGATACTGTGTTCCTATAAGGGACAGCTGGAGGCTGGAGGCTGACAAGTCCCTTGCCCCCAGGTCTACCCCTCATTGTTTAAAGTATTCTCATGTTTTTATTATAGAAATAAAATATTGAACCATAAGTACTTGAACTCAGTGCCTTAATTTTTGGCCTTACTTATTAAATGCTTTCCTTTCTACCTATAAGAAAAAAAGATAAATGAGAATGTTCTTCTTTCTTCAAAACAGCACAAGTGATTGCTTTTTAAATACAAGAAACTGTGCCTAGAAGCTGCCAGAAGTTCTTTAAAAGTGTAATCTGACAGCTATCTTTCCTGTTATTTGTAAAATCTTATTTTCACCAGTTAAATTATATTTAAATATCTCTATGTGTTACAGAGTTATCAAGTCATAGCTTCACCTGCTGAAGGGAGAGAAAACAGTGTGCCCAGATTAAAAGAAGGCACTTCCATGAAAATAAAGATAAATGAACTAATAAATTACTGGCTTTTAATAAATAATCTCCTTACTGAATAAGCTATCCTTCTGGTAAAATATTTACCATGCTCCTTAAAACCTTTTTGATCAGCTGAAACACTCAGGAAGCTGTAAATGATTGGGCACCCTTTTGTGGCTTAAGAGCTGAAATGATTTTTTTAACTGAAGTACATTTTAATAAGCAGCAAATTGATTTAAAGCGATTCAAGTCTTCATGGTGTGAGGGCTCTTCCCACAGCTCCCTGGACTGGGGAGTGGGCTCCTCTTGGTTCCGAGGGCTGAAAAGGTCACGCTCTCGGTCAGAGCTTGGATGTTCCAGGTAATTAGGAATCAATTCCTTTTCAATTATCTTAGGACTGGCCCAGACCTGAGTGACTCACAGCTTGGGGAGAGCAGCATCTGTGGTGTCTCAATTCTCTATGCAATGTTTTTAGACATGGGAAATAATCATACAAACTGGGAGATTTACTAAAAATATGAACCCCCCAACCCCGGGTTGGCGCCTGTGGCTCAAGCGGCTAAGGTGCCAGCCACATATACCTAAGCTGGTGAGCTCGAATCCAGAGCGGGCCCGCCAAACAATGACAGCTGCGACAAAAACCAGCCGGTGTTGTGGCGGGTGCCTGTAGGCCCGGCTACTTGGGAGGCGGAGGCAGGAGAATCGCTTGATCCCAATTGGAGGTTGCTGTGAGCTGTGATGCCATGGCACTCTACCCAGGGCGACAGCTTGAGGCTCTGTCTCAAAAAAAATGAACCCCCCCATATACCCTGCCTCATATATCTAAATCAGAATCTACACAAGAGGATCCTGGGGGTGTGTATGCTAATCAGCATCCCAGGAGCTCCTTACGTTTGGAAAACTCTAACCCCAAAAGCTGTTAGACACGTGACCCTCACACTTAACCAAGGCCAGACTCCCCTGGAGGACATGCCCAGATACAGGCTGCGGGTCTATCCCCCGTCTCTGATTCAGTAGGTCAAGGCAGGGTCTCACTCTGTCCCCCAGGCTGACGTGCAGTAGGGGTGGCATAGCTCACTGCAGCCCTGAACTCCTGGGCTCAAGTGAGTCTCTACCTCAGCCTCCGAAGTGTCTGGAACCACATGCCACCCTGCCTAATTTTTCTATTTTTTGTAAAGACAGGATCTCACTTTGTTGCCCAGGCTGATCTTAAAATCCTGGCTTCAAGTGATCCTCCCACTTAGGTCTCCCAAAGTGTTGGGGTTACCTGTGTGAGCCACCATGCCTGGCTAAGATTTGTTTAACTAAATTTCCCAGGTGATGCCTACCCTGCTGGGCCAGACCCCATTTTAAGCATCACCTGCCAAGAACCACCTGCCATAAAGAAATGCCTCTGAGAAAAGTCATATTCTCTCCACGTGCATTTTGTTCACATCTAGGGTAGAACATGCCCCTGCCAGTCTCAGACCATGGTATCAGGAGAAAGAACATTGCTCAGCTTTAGTGATGCCACCAAGGTGTTGTTGCAAACCTTCCTTTGCCATGGCCAAATATGGGTCACCCTCTGAGTAGGCTGCGACACCCATAAGGGAACAGTCTGGGTAGTTCCTAGGCAAGAAAACCCTTAACATCTCAACAGTATTAAATATGGCACAAACTGCTACACTGATTTAGTTACGGGCAATTCGAAGAGTTCTCACCAGTTTATTAGTGTTAGTACAAGAAGAGATTCTTTAAATTCTGAACTTGTTAAACAGTAACTTACTGGACACATTACTTATACATCTTATCCTAAATTGCTCTGGAATACAAGATAGCTTGAATAAGCCCCATCCAAGGAATTTGTGGCAGAGATGTGGTGTGAGGAAAATTTTCTCAGTTGGTGATTCCAGAAATGCTGCCCCAGAGAGTTTCTGCACGTCTGCCTCTCATCCTGGGAAGACACAGTGGAGTCACAGCTCATCGCTAAGCCTGGTCTGAGCTTGAGGGAGTGAGGGGCCCAGTAAAGGAATCTTAATGGTGTTTCCTCTGGATGATGCTGGCACAATGTATGTTTCCTATCACTGATCTCCTGGACAAAGGATGCTGATAGAAGGTCTGGCCCTGGTGATGAGGACTCAGGCACAATGCCAACCTGTGGTAGCCACTACCATCCTTAAAAGTCTGCTAGCAAGACAGCATGGTTTTGACAGATGGCTTTCAAACAGATTCTTTCCCTTTAAGATTCTTGATTATGGGCCCAGTGAGCATAAGTTCTAATTGAAGGGCATCTGAGTTTGGCTCACACGACAGAGATCTGCCTGCCAAGGGGAAAAGGCTACGTTCTCTTCAGAACATCATTCTGCAGCATTCAATCTGTGCACCAGACCAGTCCCCAGCTTCTTCTGTTCCATGAAGAATTCCAGCCATTCTTTTGTCTCAGTAAGATTTTGGAGGAGAATCAATCAAAGCGTTTTTAGGGGAATGTATCATGAAAAGAAACAACCATATTATTTAAATTTCCAGAAATGACTCTTCTGATGATTATCCCTGGCTCATCCAAATTAACTGGCTGTCTTCTGCATAACAGGCCTTTCATTTTAATATATTTAATATTTAAACTTTCATTCTGGAAACACTTACTGGGTTTTGACAGCAACTTCTAAAGACCAAGGTAACTATAGCAATGGCTTAGAAATGGGGTTTTTTTTGAAAGCTGATTAGAGAGAGAGAAATTCCAGCTGGAAAACTTTCTGATAATGTCAACAACCTTTGAGTACTTCTGAGGAGTGACTGAGAAGATGCAGGTGAAGGCATGGAGCCTCGTACCTGGCACAGGGCAGGCAGTCAAATGTCAGGTATTTCGGAAGCTGAGTCTGCTTAACAAGTCATCACCTGTCAGGCAAGCAGAAATCCTTTTATCCAAACAAGGTGACCCAATCAAGTCTTGGAAGCAAAAATGACACATGAGTTGAACTGAAAGGCAGATAACATGTGCCAAAGTCCTGCTTGTCCAAGTCAGAAGTGTCAGCTGGGTTGACAAAAACTTGGTGGAGCCCAATCGAATGAACCTGGTGAATTACTTCATTCGATGATCAGCAGCAGACAGATCTTCCAGCCCTGACTGCAGGAGTTGTCTGGTCATGGGCGTTTGAGACACTGCCCAGGTAATTCTAATTGTGCACCCACAGCTGAGAGCCATCTAATCCCTCATTTAACCATCCTCAATGTGACCACTGATAATCTAGAAGCTACATCTAAGAGGTCCGGAGCAAACACAGTGTGCTGTTCACCCAATAGCCATTCCATTTTCCTTTCTAGTAGAATCCTGATTTTGTCCTCTGAGGGTTCAGAAACTATTAAAAGATACCTCCTACTAGGCCCAGGTTGTCTCACCAATAGGGACCACCACAATATGCAAACTGCAGGGCTCAGCTGCTGGTCCTGTTTCCTTTAGGTATAGCAAGTGGGATAGAAACACGTTTAAAGGAAGGAGTAAAACATTTTTCTTCTGATGGATGCATCGAAATGGAACACATCTGGGGTCTTTTTATTTCTGAGACAGAGTCTCACTCTGTTGCTCAGGGTAGAGTGCTAGGGTGTCACAATTCACAGCAACCTCAAACTCTTGGACTCAAGCAATCCTCTTGTCTCAGTCTCTCAAGTAGCTGGGACTACAGGTGCTGGCCATGATGCCCATCTATTTTTTCTATTTTTAATAAAGATGGGCTCTCGCTCTTGCTCAGGATCATCTCAAACTCCTAAGCTCAAGCAAGCCACCTGTTCCAGCCTCCTAGAGTGTTAGGATTACAGGTGTGAGCCACCACACCTCACTAAAGCTGGTGTCTTGATGGTCTTATCTAGGAGCAGAATTTACTCACCCCAGAGCCACCCACCCCCAGGACTCCTCGACACGTGAAATAATAACTCACATCCTTATTTGAAGGGCTGCTCTTCTGCTATTGGCAGCTAAACGCTTCCACGCTGCTGGGTCCTGAATCCAGACAGTTCTTAATTATTGAGAAATAATACTAGACATTTTGCTGGATCAATGTGAATAATTGGTCAAAATCTGTGTCCACACAGCAGGGAACTACAAATACACAGGCAACGTTATTACTGCAGGAGCAGGTGATGTCTGTGGGCACATGCTGTGTATGTGCTACATAAACTCGCTGGGGTAAGATGGGGCCCTGCACATGGAGAAAGCAGCACCCTGCATTTATCAGTGGTCAGGGATCCTGCAGAAGCAGCTGTTCACAGCTATCAGATACAAATCACACCCAAATCTAGCCCCTCTAAGTTGAGGAGCTTCTAGGCACCTCTTAGAGCTTAGTGGGGAGAGCAGTGCATGAAGATTTTTTTTTCTTTCCTAGTTTTATTTTTTTTTATTAAATCATAGCTGTGTACATTAATGCGATCATGGGGCACCATATACTGGATTTATAAACAGTTTGACACATTTTCATCACACTGGTTAACACAGCCTTCCTGGCATTTTCTTAGTTATTGTGTTAAGACATTTATATTCTACATTTACTAAGTTTCACATGTACCCTTGTAAAATGCACCGTAGGTGTAATCCCACCAATCACCCTCCCTCTGCCCCTTCCCCCTATTCTTAAGTTATAACTGGGTTATAGCTTTCATGTGAAAGCCATAAATTAGTTTCACAGTAGGGCTGAGTGCATTGGATACTTTTTCTTGAGATACTTTACTAAGAAGAATATGTTCCAGCTCCATCCATGTAAACATGAAAGAGGTAAAGTCTCCATCTTTCTTTAAGGCTGCATAATATTCCATGGTGTACATATACCACAATTTATTAATCCATTTGTGGATGGCTGGACTATTTGTAAAGGGTTATGATGGGCCAGAGATTAAGTATTCTCTGTCTGTGGAAAACCACATGATTTCTCAGAGAAGAAATCAGACGAGACTTAACTACCCAAGTTCTTTTAAGGGGTCAGAGAGACTACAGATTCGATTCATTTATGTATGCCAACAACGGGAACATATAGCTCTCCAGAAACACATTGCAAAAGTGAGAAGTAACAAAATCAGACACTACCCATACTGAGACTTGTGACAGCTGAAAATCCCTGCAGCCACTGCTCCAGGACAGCTGGAAAGGCTAGTATCAGAAGTTTATTCAAAGTCCATATCCTTCAAGAATGTGAGGGGACAAATTCCATGAGGCCACAATGGGAAAGCTATTGTGTATGATGGAAATTAGGCCCATTAGATTTTGGATCTTGGTCTGAACCTTACAACCTGTATGACCTTGGACAAGTCATGTAACCTGTCTGACCTTGGACAAGTCATGTAACCTGTCTGAGGTCAAATTTCACTATCAATAAGTGGGAAATAATAGTCCACACTTTAAAGGGTAGTTGTGTGAAGCACAAGAGAAAATCTATGTTTTAAGACCTAGCAGACTTCCAGGTGTGGTTGGCTCATGCCTCTAATCCCAGGACTCCGGGAGACCAAGGCTGGCAGATCACCTGACCTCAAGAGTTCGAGACCAGCCTGAGTGAGAGCAAGACCCCATCTCTAAAAACAGCCAGGCATTGTGGCGGGGGCCTATAGTCCCATTTACTGGGGAGGCTGAAGCAAGAGAATCGTTTGAGCCCAAGAGTTTGAGGTTGTTGTGAGGTATGATGCCACGGCACTCTACCAGGGGCAACAAAGTGAGACTCTGTCTCAAAGAAAAAAAAAGAAGGCCTTTTTTATTTATTTAAATTACTTTACTTATTTTATATTTACATATGCTTACTTTGTGCCAGGAACTATTCTAAGCACCTTACAAATTTGAACTTATATAATCCTCATAACAACTTCATAAGTATAGATACTGTTGTTATCTTTATTGCACAGATGAGAAAACTGAGGCACAGGAAGTTTAAGAGTGACTTGCCCCAAGTTGCACAGCTAGTGAACGGGAGCACTTAGACTTGAACCCTGATAGCCCAGCATGAGAGTCTGTTCACACTCCTAACCATTTTGTTACTTGAATATATTACGTTAGGCTGGAATTTCTGAATTCTTTATCATTAAAACCTTCTAATGATTCAATCAAACAGAAGGATTTTGAACTGTATTTTCCCCCATTAAATTTAAACTTCTGTAAGCTGTTTTGATGCCAGAGGCATAAGCAGGTACCATGATCAGAAACTCTGCAGCAAGTTACCTTGGCTCTCAGAGCTGATTTTTGTAGGCATCATCAATACGCAGATGGAGAATGGGCCCCAGAGCTTCAGAGGTTGCTCTCTCCCCAGCCCTATACCCCAGGGTTTTGCCTGAATGCAACTTCAGCCCAAATATGGCCCCTTTCAAGTCTGTCGGGTGGGTCAAGAAGGTCGACAGCATTTTCATTCTTTTCAAGTGATCATTAAGGACATCAATTTTTATTTCTGTCCGTTAAATTGTTGATTCCATTCCATAAAAGTTAAAATGTAGTCTCCAAGGGTGGGACAAAGTAGGCAGCTTGCTGAGATTCTGACTTTCCATTTAATTTAGATAGAAAGGGGTTGAGAGATCACAACGCGTGATTTAGCCTTATATCGTCTGTGCCCCAGAAACCACTGCTTCATAGGAAAGTCATAAAAAGTCAGAATGTCCCTTGCTCTTCAATATAGGATTATGCTTAGTAGAGAAATAAAAGAATGACTTATAGAGCAAAATGTCAGGACGAGGCGAGTCCAGTTCAGGCCTAATAAGGATTGACTTTGACTCAGTCTGTTCTGTCAGGGAGTTGATCATTTAATGAACAAGAAACTGTCACTCTTGGGTATATTTTGCTTCACTACCTTTGTCACCCAACTCCCTCCCACCATCTATACCAGCCTGACCAAGGAAGATAAGGAATGGCCAGCCCCAGTGGCTCATGCCTGTAATCCTAGTGCTCTGAGAGGCAGAGACAGGGGGAGTGTCTGAGCTCAGGAGTTTGAGACTAGCCTGAGCAAGAGTAAGACCCGGTCTCTAAAAATAACTGGGCATTCTGGCAGTCGCCTGTAGTCCTAGCTACTTGGGTGGCTGAAGCAAGAGGATCACTTGAGCCCAGGAGAATGAGGTTGCTGTGAGCTGTGATGACAGAGCACTCTACCAGGAGCAAGAAAGTGACTCTGTCTCAAACAAATAAAAAATAAAAAAAAGGGAATGGACATAAGGGAGATGGTACCTGCCTGTCACTGCCTGGGGCAGGAGAGGGAGAAAGGAGTCTTTTAATTCCTTGCTATAGCTTTTCCGTATTCTCCTTCTCGCTGCTCATTGCCGGCTGCGCTGAGCTTTGATTCCACTAATACAACTTTCCTGTTCTGAGGAGATGTCAGGCTTGAGAAGAAGCTGCAATAACTGGTTTTCTTTTCCCCAAACTCATGGGGCATAAACCTCCGATTTGAACCTGGAAAACAATGAAAATCCTAAATATCACCAGCCAACCCTTGTAAATTGCTTTCTTCTCCTTCATCGTCTCTTCAGTTTCTATTAGAGAGACAGCGCTGCACTGGGTTTGCTGCATGTCCCTTGGAGACAGACAAACCAATGCGACTTAAACATCTGAATTGTTAACTTAAGTAACTGGACACAGAGTCACCCTCAATTGGGGTTTATTAAGTCAAGATTTTAAGGATGAAGACCAGGCGTGGTGGCTCATGCCTGTAATCCCAGCACTCTGGGAGGCCCAGGTGGGCAGATCAAGAGTTCGATTCTAGCCTGAGCCAGACTCTGTCTCTAAAAATAGCCGGGCATTGTGACAGGTGCCTGTAGTCCCAGCTACTCGGGAGGCTGAGGCAAGAGAGTCACTTAAGCCCAAGAGTTTGAGAGGTTGCTGTGAGCTGTGACGCCACGACACACTACCAGACTGCCTTCCGATGGCTCTAAGTCTAGGCGGTTAGACACTCTGGCAGACATACTCTTGGTTGGTCTTTATGATCCTCACCTGCTGGTATTCACACCCTGTGTGATTCCCTCTTCCTGAGTGTTGGCAGGACCTATTATTGCTTCTAACTAATAGAATTCAGCAAAGGTGACAGAAAGTACATGATTACATTTGTGTGGTCACATGACGTAAGATTCTAATGACCATCTGGCTAGGAGAGACTTTCTCTTCTTGCTGGCCTTGAAAAATCTGTAATGTTAGAGCTGAGGATGGCCTCCAGCTGCCAATAACTAACTGAGGCCCTCAGTTTGGTAGCTTACAAGGAATTGAATCCTGCTAACAACCACGGAAATTTTGGAAACATATGCTTTCCCAGTTGAACTTCGGAAAAGACAGCAGCTCTCACTGGCACCTTGATTGTCGTGAAGGTTCCTTTTAAGACCTTGAGCAGGGGCCCTGCTAAACAGTACTCAGATTTCTGACCCACAGAAACTATGAAATAGTATGTGAAGGGATATAAGGAAGGGAGTGATATAGGCAGATTTGTGACATAGAACTATTTATCTAGGAAGACCTTTACACAGCTGGTGGGACTGCAAACTAATGCAACCCTTTTGGAAAGAAGTATTGAGAATCCTCAAAGAACTCAAAATAGACCTTCCATTTGATCCTGCAATCCCATTACTAGGCATCTACCCAGAAGAAAAAAAATCATTTTATGATAAGCACATTTGTACCAGATTGTTTATCACAACTCAATTTACAATCACCAAGATGTAGAATTGTAAATGCCGCCAACCCAGGAATGGATTAATAAATTGTAGTATATGTACACCATGGAATACAATAAAGCCATAAAAGATGGAGTCTTTATATCTTTTGTGTTTACCTGGATAGAGTTGAAACACATTCTTCTTAGTAAAGTATCACAAGAATGGAAAAGCAAGTATCCAACCCTTATTCTAATATGAAGCGAGTAGACGAACTAATGCACACACAAGAGAAAAACTCAATTTAATTCAAGATGGGGGTTTCGGGAGGAGGGAAGGAGAAAGGAGAGGAGGGAGGGAGATTGTGTGGTCCCCACTTAATGGGCACAATGAAAGGATATATGGCATACCCCCTGGGTACAGGACACAACTTTGACAGGCACTCTACCTAACAAATGCACACATTGTAACCTAATTGTTTGTACCTTCATATTAATTTGAAATTAAATAAAGAAATATTTATCTGGGCCAGATGGGAGGAAAGTTTCAAAAAGGATGAGAGTGGTGACAGGGAGATCAATTAGAAAACTGTTGTAATAGTCCAGAAGAAGACAGATAACAAGCTGAGCTGGGTTAGGAGTAATAGGAATGGACACTCTAATTGGTTAAGCACATATATCATGTTCCTTTTTATTGTAATGATTAAAAAAAAAACAAACACAAAAACAGGGCTGGACACAGTTGCTCACGCCTATAATCCTAGCAGTCTGGGAGGCCGAGGCCGGCAGATTGCTTGAGCTAAGGAGTTGAAGACCAGCCTGAGCAAGAGCAAGACTTCACTCTAAAAATAGTCAGGCATTGTGGTAGAGGCCTGTAATTCCAGCTACTTGGGAGGCTGCGGCAAGAGGATCACTTGAGCCCAAGAGCTTGAGGTTGCAGTGCGCTATGATGCCATGGCAGTCTACCAAGGGTGACAGAGTTACAAAAACAAAACAAACAAACTTTGGGATATACATATCCTTTCTGCTACCTGTACATACCCCTGTTAGGGGTTGGAGAATAAGACCACTTGATCACTTGGGGTTAAAGTTCATGGTGGCCTCCCAGCCCTCCCTGTAATCTAGTGAAAAACTTAACACCTTGGCTATTTTCTCTTAAGAATGCAGTTTCAAGAAAGTATTTCAAGATTTGTTTTGTCCATGATAGTGTTCAGACTTGTTTTGTCCAGAAAACAAGAGTAATTATTTATTTACAAAAATGGGGAGGGGGGAATCAACCAGAGTTAAGGGGAACTTACTATATTTATAGCTTGCTCACAACTTCAGGCCAAGAATCACAGGGAAAATGGAGTCTGAGAAGCTAAGCTGAAACACTACAGCTGACGTAGTCTGCTCACCTCCCATACTTTCCCACACCCCAGCCCCTTAATTATCTATTTAACATTTCATTATGATCGTGTTTGTCTCAGGAGACTCTGAGAAGGGAATCACACATAGACATTAGATGCTGGGATTTAGGTAGAGTTTTGATGTAAACATTTTTTGTTTTGTTTTGTTTTGTTTTTTGAGACAGAGCCTCAAGCTGTCGCCCTGGGTAGAGTGCTGTGGCATCACAGCTCACAGCAACCTCCAACTCCTGGGCTCAAGCAATTCTCCTGCCTCCACCTCTCAAGTAGCTGGGACTACAGGTGCCCACCACCACACCCAGCTATTTTTTAGTTGCAGCAGTCATTGTTGTTTGGCAGGCCCAGGCTGGATTCGAACCCACCAGCTCAGGTGTATGTGGCTGGCGCCTTAGTCGCTTGAGCCACAGGTGCCAAGCCTGATGTAAACTTTAGGTAAATGTTTTCTCTGATGATTCTCTTGGATATTCTGTTCAACTGAAAATCACCTTTCTGTTGTTTAAACTTTTTGCATTGTTCGAATGGAGACTACTCTGATGTTACTTGCTATGAGATAAAGTTACAATTTTCTAGGTTGGTCTCCTTGTATTTAATTATAAAAGCTATTAGAATTGTAACTGAGGGAGAAAAGAATTGAGAGGCTACTCTTGCTGTTCTCCAGAATCACTGGCCTTCTGACAAATAAAGCCTGTTTGGACCTAAACCCTGTCTCTGCATATTGGCTGGACAGTGACAGGTGGCAGGACCCTCTTCTCCAGTAACAATATTAGGGAAGGTCTGAGTCTCCTGCTACCGGATTGCTCAGTAAACAAATCTTCATCTCCCACAGGGCTCTGACAGGGCTGCAGATTGGTGTTTCTTCACCCATCAAGGCTATAGCTTTGTGACAGTCTTGCTCATTAGCACACAGCTGCAGATGGAGCCTAGCACTGCAACAGAACAAAATTGCCAAGTTTGAGAAGTTTTATTCTGTGTACTTTCTGTCCACCATCTTTTCTATTGTATCCATTCTCTTTTTCCCTACACTGAGTGTCTTTTCAGCAGTGTTAATTTCAGCATTCTCATGCTATTAGAGCTGGATACCATCTCCCTCCTTACATCTGTAGGCAATGACATTAATGTAGACACGATACAGTTATAGCTTATATAGATTAATTCACATTAAGGTGTTTAGGATTTTATGTTTGCTTCTTGACATATGAAAACTAGTTAAGTATCAGGTCTAAGATTTCATTATAAATTAGCTGGCATATTGATAATCATTTCATAATGTACATATATATTAAAACATCACATTAAACAATGTAAATATATTCAATTTTCATTTTTCAATTATGCTTTAGTAAAGCTGGAGGGGAAAGAGTAGGAGATATGTAAGGAAAGTTGAATCTTTAACCCCAAAAAGGTATGGTATGTTGAGATCAGAACACCAATTAGCCAGGAGTGAGACCCTAAGACTTGTACTGGTGAATCTGTTGATGCACTCCAACATATTGATTCCTCAATCCCTAGACCCCTCTGGACCTACAGAAGTGACCTACTGTTCCCTGCAAAAAGTTAGAGCGTCCCCTCTCTGGCTTGAAGATGATGAAAAGGACTTTGTCTAATAGACAATGTCTATTACTGAAACTGCCCTCTAACTCCCAGAAAGATGGTAAATTAAAATACTCTAGGTGAATGGCAGAGATCAATGCCACCCTTAGATACCTAAATGATGTAGGGACAGTTGTCCCACCATACCTCCATTTAATGCATCGGAATGAACACTGTAAAAAGTAGACAGATCCTGAAGAATGATAGTAGACTACTCTAAATTCAACCAAGTACTAGCTCTAATCGTAGCTGCTGTGCCAGCTATAGATTGTTTCTAGAGCAAATTAATAGTCTCAGATTCATGGTATGTAGTCATTAAGATCTGGAAAATACTACTCTTCTTTTCCAGCCCTATCAGGAAAGATTAGCAGAAGCAGTTCACATTCACATGGAACTGACAAGGCAATGGCAAATGTTTATTATCTTGTCTTAAGGCTGTATTAACTTTCCAGCCCACTGTCTTAATACATAGGCCAAAGGGATCTGGACATTGCTCAGAATATCACATTGATCTGCTATAGTGATTATATCATGCTAATTGAATGAGATAAGCAAGAAAAAAATAGTAAGTGCCTTAGAGGCCTTGGTAAGACACATGTGTATACAGACGGTAGAAGAAAAATGCAATGAAGATTCAGAGAACATGCCCTATCAGTGATTTTTTTTCAGATACTGTGACTTGTGGCATGCCAGAACATCCTCTCCAAAGTAAAGGACAAATTATTTGTATGTCCTGCTACTAGGAAGGAAGCACAAATCTGGGTAGCCTTTGATACTCCAATGGGTACAATGGCTGATTGTTCAGCGGTTGTTTCACTCTTCTCCAAGAGTCCTTTGTAAGCTTCCTAACTTTAAGGGTGAGAGGAAAAGATAAGATGAAGAAAGGAAGAAAGGAGAGAAGAGAATGGAGAAGGGAGGAGATGAGAGGGCAGCAGAGATACTAGAAGAAGAGATAAAAAGAAAGATGAGAGAGAAGAAAGGACAGAGAAAGAAAGAATGAAAGGAGAAAATGTTTAAAACAGAAAAATGGAGGGATAAAAATTATATAAGAGAACAGTAAAAGAAAAGAGAAAAACAGCAAAGAGAAAAAGGAGAAATGGGGAATATTAAAGGAAAGGAGTGGAGCAGGAGAGAGATAAGCAATGTCTGTTTTCTTTGAGATTATAGACTGCTTTGAAGAAGAAAAACTATTTCAAATCATTTTAAAAAGCTAGTATCATGGTGAGAAAAAAATGCAGACTTTACACATGCTCCTTGACTTAACATGGGATCACATCCCAACAAAGTCATCATAAGCTGTAGATACCGTAAGTTAATTTGCCTCACCTACCGAGCATCATAGCTTAGCCTAGCCTACCTTAAACATGCTCAGAATACTGATGTTAGCACACAGGTGGGCAAAATCATCTGAAACAAAACCTATTTTATAATAGTGAAGTCCCAAATATCTCACATAGTTTGCTGAATACTGTACCAAAAGTGGAAAACAGAGTGGTTCCATGGGTACTTAATGCATATTGCTTGTGCAGCATCATAAATTTGAACCAATATAAGTCGAGGAGAATTGTCTATATTTGTGTTTAACATCAGTTACCACACTCTCTCTGAGATACAGACCCAGGCAAATAAAAGAAAACTAGAAACATAATAAACTGCTGCCACTTCCTCTTCTAGAGCAAAACACAGAGGACAGAGAAGTCTGTAGAGATGCTTTAATGTATACTGGCAGACAAGAGGGAAATGAAACCCCAATTTTGTGATCCCTGTTATTGTTCATGGTGCGAGATGCCACTGTTGGAAATAGGAACAGCTTGGCCAGATTTGGGGAGATTTCTATGCTGTGGGGTGCATGTGGGAATATTTAAGGGAAGAGTCAAATCTTGATGGGCTTGAATTACTAGCAATAATGATTTTATAAGCTGAAACCAATATTCAATTATTAGTTATAAGGAGATTAGGAATTGAATTAGGAATATGATTACAGAGGATGGACAAAAAGAAAACAGAAACAGGAGAAAAGTGATTCGAGAAAGCCCTGGTTTCAGTGCACAGCCCTATGTGAGACTGGATTGCCTGAGCTCACAGGTTCAAGACCAGCCTGAGCAAGTGCAAGACCCTGTCTCTAAAAAATAGCCAGGTGTTGTGGCAGGCACCTGTAGTCCCAGCTACTTGGGAGGTTGAGACAAGAGAATCGCTTGAGCCCAGGAGTTTGAGGTTGCTGTGAGCTATGATGCCACGGCATTCTACCAAGGGTGACAAAGTGAGATTCTGTCTCAAAAAATAAAAAATAAAAATTCTGAAGGCTGCTTTTCACAAGATGGTGCTGAAAGCAAAGAAGGAAGCTCCTGCCCCTCCCAAAGTTGAAGCCAAAGCAAAGGCATTGAAGGCCAAGAAGGCAGTGCTAAAAGGCAACGATAGCCACAAAAAAGGAGAAGATTTATATATCACCCACCTTCTGGTGGCCAAAGACTCTGAGGCTCCAGAGGCAGCCCAAATATCCTTGGAAGAGGACCCCCAGGAGAAACAAGCTTGACCACTATGCCATCATCAAGTTCCCCCTGACCACTGAGTCTGCCATGAAGAAGATAGAAGACAACACACTTGTGTTCATTGTGGATGTCAAAGCCAACAAGCACCAGATCAAACAGGCTGTGAAGAAGCTCTATGACACTGATGTGACCAAGGTCAACACCCTGATCAGGCCTGATGGTGAGAGGAAGGCATATGTTCAACTGGTTCCTGATTATGATGCTTTGGATGTTGTCAACAAAATTGGGATCATCTAAACCAAGTCCAGCTGGCTAATTCTAAATATATAACTTTTCACCATTAAAAAAAAAAATTCTGAAAGCTGTCTTGCTGGAACTTCCCCCTCCCCCGGCGGTGCACTGCCTGCCAACAGCAAAGGTTTTCTGCTTGAGTGGGGCTGCTTACTCTGGGAGAATGATTTGGGGAAGTTCAGAATGTAGAATGTTTGAACTTTATTGAACACAGCAAGAATTGCTCCAGACTAGATAAGGAGATAAAATATCTCTTTTCTTCTGTCATCTTGGCTTGCCCCAGAGAAGTCTACCAGTCTGGACATAGGCTTTCAGGATATTAAAAAAAAAAAAAAAAAACTCACTTCTGTGATTTGTGAGCTTGGTCTAATTGGGGTATTTCTCTGATGTCCTGATTCTGGACTGTTTTCACTGTTTCAAATTCTATTTGAATAAAGATCATAAATACCTTAAAGCAATAAAAGTAGCAAGTAAATCTGTACAATTAACGTAGTTAGTTAAAAAAAAAAAAAAAAAAAGTTTAGTTAAAGGAATGTAAGCACAGCAAGAACCGTGATGGGATTGTTTGCCTTGCCTTCATGAGATTTATGATTGAAACACTGGTGTATGAAATAAACACAGAGCTAGCCTGGAATTCAGGGCTATATGCTGGAATCCTCACGAAGAAGGGCTACAGCCTCCCAACCCCAGCTAAACTCTTAAAACCATCTCTTTGTGTCTCTTGTCTCTTATTTTTCATTTTCTTCATCTTTTCACCCCACCAAGCTTCTGGAAGGGAACCCACAATGTTGCTGGGGCTGGTTGCCAATACTATGCACAGTTTTTTGCCTGAATTTTGTCAAATTCGGGTCTTCAGAAGGTACATAGAAGATGTCTGCCAGGCCAGACCTGCCCCAGGGACAGAAGGAAAGAGTGCAACAATCTTTAGGGGCTACTCCCACCAACAACACAATCAGCATACTGGGAGGAGCACATCTTCTAATGATCCTGCTGATATACCATACACTCCAGGGATCTTTAAAGCGAAACTAACACCAAGACCCACACTAAAACAGACTCCACAGTCCAGCTCTACTTCATTTACTTGTTGTTTATTTATTTATTTATTTAGGCAAGGTCTTGCTCTGTCACCCTGGCCAGAGTGCTGTGGCATCATCATAGCTTACTATAATATCCAACTCCTGGGTTCAAGAGATCCTGCTGCCTCAGCCTCCTGAGTAACTGGCACTACAGGTGCCCATCACCATCCCTGGCTATTTTTGATAGGTTTCTGTAGAGGTGGTGTCTTGCTCTTCTCAGGCTGGTCTCAAACTCCTGACCCCAAACTAACCTTTCTCTTTGGCCTCCCAATGTGCTAGGATTATGGGCAGGAGCTGCCACCATGCCCAGCCTATTTATTTTTAATAGCATTCACTTTTAATTGTGGTAAAAAATAAAACAAAATTCACCATGTTAACCATTTTTAAGTACAGGGTTTAGTAATGTTAAAACTATTCACATTGTTGTGCAATAGATCTGCAGAACGTTTTCATCTTGCAAAACTACAACTCTATACCCCTCAAACAACCACTCTCCATTTCTCCCTTCCCCTAACCCCTGTCAACCACCATTCTACTCTCTGTTTCTACAAGTTTGAATACTTTATATACCTCATACAGGTAGAATCATACCGTTTGTCTTTGCGTGATTGCTTATTTCACTTAGCATATTGTAGCATGTCACAGGACTTTCTTCTATTTAAAGACGGAATCATAGTCTATTGTAATTAAATACCACATTATGTTTTCCCATTCATCCATTGATGGGCATTTAGTTTGCTTCTATCTCTTGGCCATTGTGCATAATGGTGCTATTAACATGGGTGTGCAAATATCTCTTTGAGACCCTGCTGTCAATTCTTTCAGATGTATACCCAGCAGTGGGATTACTGGATCACATCATAATTTTATTTTTAATTTTTTGGAGGAACCTCCTGCTATTTTCTCTGTAGACACACCATTTTACATTTCTACCAACTGTCATAGTGCAGCTCTGTTAAACTAAAACAACTATTGGATAAAATTGCAGAGATAGGTTAGGACAAAGATTCTCCAAAAAGGTACCTTTGTTAAAAATCACTAGTAGCGGTGCACTCACTCTTCCAATCGAGAACATATGAAATACCAAGAAGAAGACCCAGTGGGGTGGCTCACACCTGTAATCCTAGCATCCTGGGAAGCCAAAGTGGGTGGATTGCCTGAGCTCAGGAGTTCAAGACCAGATGGAGCAAGAGCATGACCCCATCTCTACTAAAAATAAAACTATCTGAGGTTCGTGGTATACACCTGTAGTCCCAGCTACTTGAGAGGCTGAGGCAAAAAGATCCCTTGAGCCCAAGACTTTGAGATTGCTGTGAGCTATGATGCCACAGCACTCTACAGAAGGGTGCCAAACTTAAACTCTGTCTCAAAAAAAAAAAAAAAAAAAAAAAAAAAGAGGTAACCAGGTACTTACGCAGCCATTAGTGTTTTTGATCCATCAGATTTCCATGGGCCTGGACCTTGAAAACTAAAGGTGCCACCTAGAACAAGACATTTTAATGAAGCCCATTGTAGTGATCTTCTGCTGAATGAAAATTCTGATTTTGGCATTGCTCTATAGCTTTGGAGACCCAGAGGAAATCATAATTTATTTTCAAAATCACTGTCATATTGTAATATAAATTTCTAGACTCCATGCCAGGCAGAAAAGAACCTTACAGTATTTTCTCCTATTGATGTCAGAGATAAATTCCAGACAGAATTTATACTTCATTTATGTTGCTGCTGCTGCTGCTTCAAACCCCCTTAATATTCCTAGTCATGGACTTGGCATTGCATCTTGGTATTTTCTCTGTGTGTTTCTAAACCCCACAGAGAAAAGCAAATGGTGCTCTGAAGCCAGCTGTCTGCTGTTCCACAGGGTATCATGCACTGGAGACTCACCATTTCCAACAGTTAACTGAAGCCACATGGATGGTTGTCATAACCCACAAAGCAAATATCTCTGAGTGAGCCCCTTGCTCCAATTCATTCCCCTGTCCCAAAGGTAGAAAGAATAAGCAGTCTTAGATGTTATCCCTGGCTGCCTGCTAGTTAAATATATATTGGAAGCGCAGGCACAGATGACAATGTAGGTCTCAGTAGAGAGAGAGAGAAGAGAGGAGAGAGAGAGAGACAAAGACAGAAGCAGAGAGAAAGACCTTGACTCTTGGAAAATGAGGGGGAAAAAAAACCCTCCAACCCTTCCAAGACTCTTGGGACCCAAAGAAGGTGCTGTTCCTGCCTTGCTAGAGTCAGATGTGCAATGCCTCATTGTTCCTCTTTTCTTCTACATGTTTCACTGTCATGACTCTTACCTGGTTTTTGTGAATAAATTATTATAGTCAAGTTAGCATTTTGTTTCTATTGGCTATTGTTCTATTCTTCCCCCAAATACAATGGATCTCATTAAGTACTACTGGCAACTAGGTGACACTGCCCACTGATACCACGCTCCACTGATAGCACACTGTCATCTCTTCCTCTACTAAAATGAAATAATGGGTGCCATGAACACTTTGAAGGGCAAGCATGCTCCACATTATCAAGTTGTCTGTCTCATGCGTGCAAATGTCACTAATTATTTCTCCTGGCTTTGCTGGGATCTAATAGAAAGTGGTTGCTTGGGCCACTTTCATATCCTTTTTTCTTTAGTTGCAGTGTTTTCCTGTCTTGAAATCTTGCCTCGGAAATGCTCATCCATGGAGACTTAAAAAGGCATTTTCTTTTTCTTTTTGTGAGACTATTTAGAAAGAGCAGGGATTTGACTTTTCAAACACCTGCCTTCCACTTCCCATCTTTATCTTGGACGATGAGAAACAGACAAACACAGACACATACCCACAGAGAGCAAGAGAGAGGAGAGATTACTGATTGATTCCAAGGCCTTACTATTAATGATAAAGGGGAAAAGGTGAAATGTAAACTTCAAGAATGAAAATCACTTCTGTAGTCCTTTTCACAGGGAAAAAGCCTGAGGCTCTGGCAGTCCCAGTTCCAGTGCATTTAAGAGTGCCTAAAACAGGGGAGAAGATGGGCGTGGAGGGTCAAATACTTGACTTAGGGGAAGACAGAAGTCTCAAACAAATGCTTGGTTTCTTTCTATTAAAATATACTGTTAAAGACTTTAAAATGTTTGGACTATCTGTGAGCAAGGTGTGGGAGCTTGGAGAAGGAAGAGCCAAGGGGCGACAATATCAGAGTGGCTACGAACTTTCAGGGGGACTGAAAACTTGCACTCAAAGACTACTAAAGTCACCCTAGCACCAAGATCTTTTCAATAGCTCCCTTGACTGGCAAAGCGGAGTAGCTGGTTCAAAAGAGCCCCGTGATCTTGATAGTCTTAGTCATTATGATCACAGCTGGATCTTGCTGGCTGAGTGTTGTGTTCACAAAACATATCCTGCATTAACTTACTTCATACACTACTACTGTTACCAAAAGTTCAGTACTTGTTCCCAAGGCCAAAGGAAGTACAAAAACAAATGGTTTGAGTAAAAGGAGAGAGGGATTTATTAATTTGCCAGAAAATGAGGAGGATGGCAGCTCTCTTAAAGAATAACCGTTCCCCCCTTTAAGTGGAAATTCAAGGCTTTTTTTTTCTTTCACTGATAGTCTCACTCTGTCATCCTGGGTAGTGTGCTGTAGCATCATAGCTCACAGAAACCTCAAACCCTTGACAGCCTCCCCAATAGCTGGGATTACAGGCACCCACCACAATGCCCAGCTAATTTTGCTATTGTTAGTACAGACAGGGTTTCGCTCTTGCTCAGGCTAGTCTTGAATTCCTGAGCTAAAATACAAGGTTTTTAAAGGGGGTTTCCAATTGGGGGCTATTGCTATTTAACTATAGCATCTCTGGTGAAGATGATCTCACGGCCTCTGTTCAGATAATTTGTTGAACCATCTCATGTAGTTTAAGGTACTAGAAACCATGGGGCGTGGTGGCTCACGCCTGTAATCCTAGCACTCTGTGAGGCCGAGGCAGGTAGATTGCTTGAGCTCAAGAGTTGGAGACCAGCCTGAGCAAGAGCCAGACCCTGTCTCTACTAATAATGAAAAACTAAGGCAAGAGGATTGTTCAAGCCCAAGAGTTTGAAGTTGCTGTTAGCTATGATGCCACAGAACTCTACCCAGAATACGTCTCAAAAAAAAGACACTAGAAAACAAAGAACAAAGAATACTCCTCTGCCTCTCTGATTACTAGCTTTGGGCAGGAATACAGATTTTAATTCCTCAGAAATATTCAGGAGCTTTACAGAGACAACTCATAAAACATTTTGCACTTTTTCAGACCCTTACTTCTGTCACATTACCCCACGATGTAAGTCTTATTACCCCATTGGAAAACACAAAAACAGAAACTCAGAGATTTCAAGAAAGCTTTTTAAGGTGGTGCCCGTTGCTCAGTGGGTAGGGCACCCGCCACATACACCCAGGCTGGCGGGTTCAAATCCAACCCGGGCCAGCTAAACAACAATGACAACTGCAACAAAAAAATAGCCGAGCGTTGTGGCAGGTGCCTGTAGTTCCAGCTATTTGGGAGGCTGAGACAAGTGAATCGCTTAAGCCCAAGAGAGTTTGAGGTTGCTGTGAGCTGCGATGCCACAGCACTCTGCCGAGGGTGACATAGTGAGACTCTGTCTCAAAAAAAAGAGAAAGATTTTTAAGAACACATGGCAGGCAGTGGCCAAAGCCAAGAACAGAACCCTGGACTATTTCATCGTGAGGCCTCTAGGTCTGGTCTTCCTTACTCTATTGCTTCTCAAACATTAACAGAGAAAGGAAATGTAACTTTAGTGATTATTTCCCAAGATTTGTTCTTTATTAGAAAGTATATAGGCAATCTTAGCACTCTAGGAGTCTGAGGCGGGTGGATCACTTGAGCTCAGGCATTTGAGACAAGCCTGAGCAAAAACGAGACCACATCTCCACTAAAAATAGAAAACAACTAGCTGGATGTCATGGTGGGTGCCTATAGCCCCAGCTACTTGGGAGGCTGAGGCAAGAGGATCTCTTGAGCCCTGCAGTTTGAGATTGCTGTGAGCTATGACGCCATGGCACTCTACTCAGGGTGGCAGAGTGAGACTCTGTCTCAAAAAAAAAAAAAAAAATGTTTAAATGGATTTTAGGAAGATGTTAACAAAACAGATAATATAGCTTAGGTGCAAATCTGGAAATGAGGCGACCTGGGTGACTGTTCCAGCGTTGTGTTAGGAAATAACTGCAGCCCACTCCATTTTGGAGTTTAGTTTCCTCGTCTGTGAAATGAGGAGCTAGAGAAAATCTTGAGGAAAATCTCTTGCTCTCTGAGGCAAACAACGTACGTTACTTTAAAGGTGGGAGAACGGAAACAACTTCTAAAATCCTCGAAACACTGAGTACGTTAGTTGAGCATGAACACTAGCGTTAGATCTGCTCACGAGACTGAGCAGGCTGTGAATGAGCACTGTGAATAGACGCTCTCTGAGAAAACAGTGTGCAGATGCCACTTACTCACTCCTGCCCTCCTCACATGCCTGAGTCTACAGATAGATAAAACTTTGCTTTTGTCATGACTCTGCTCTCCTTTTATGGTAAAATCTCTAGAATATAATATCTTGAAGTGAGTTCAGAATCAAGGCCAAATATCTTGTGGCATTGAGCTGGAGGTGACTGAAGTCTAATATGAAAGGCCGAAACAGGCCTGAGATGAGGATGGGACAAGGGAAGCATTCACCTAGGGCTCAGAATTTGAGGGGGCAAGCTGGTCACAGTGACTCACACCTGTAATCCTTGCACTCTGGGAGGCCGATTTGGGTGGATCTCGTGAGTTCAGGAATTTAAGACCAGCCTGAGCAAGAGTGAGACCCTGTCTCCACTAAAAGTGGAAAAATTAGCCAGGCATGGTGGTGGGTGCCTGTAGTCCCAGACATTTGGGAGACTGAGGCAAGAGGATAGCGAGCTCAGGAGTTTGAGGTTGCTGTGAGCTGTGATGCCATAGCACTCTATGCAGGGCAACAGAGGGAGACTCTGTCTAAAAAAAAAAAAAAAAAAAAAAAATTTGAGGGGGCATCACAAATCTTATCAATCAAGGTGATTAATATTTGAATGTATAGGCATGAAGGGAAACTTCCCCTTTTCCCAGATTAGCTGAAAGATCAACTCATAATTAAGGCAGATTAATAAGAGAAAGAGGCTTATTCATCATATGCAAGAGTAGAATCACAGAGTGGTCTAGTCCCAATGGGGTCTAGATATTTTTATACCCCCCTTTTAGAGGGTAGGGGGAAATGAAGAGTATAGGTAATTCTGTTTAAGGGCAATAAAGGGTTGCTAGAGAGGGTGAATAGATACTTGAGAGAATGAATGATTACTGGCTTGTAAACTAACCTAGTGACAGGTATCATGTTTAAAATGATTTAGGCCAGGTCTTGTTGCATTCTTGATCTTTTCCTACAACATAGTGAGATAACAGGGAACAGAAGAGTTTTTTGGGTTTTTTTAATTTGTTATTCAGATAGAGGGAAAATCCTTTCCAAAGGTCTGTTGATCTCTAAGGGCCTTTAATTCAAAATTCTCTTTGTACAAAGAGTTCGTATTTTGGGGTGGAATTTTCTAAATTCCTTCATTCCCCCTGTCTAGAACTTCCCTATACATTTCACACATTGTAAAGTGAATCAGTAGCTGTGGAGAGAGAGATCTGGTTTAATAGTCAAGGAATCCAAAAAGGGAGATAAGAATATAGATTAGAATGAGAAAAAAATAAGTAGAAAAGAATAGAATTAAGCATGTTTCCCCAAACCTCATTAAACCAGTCTCTATTTCTTAGTAATTTGTCTCCATAAATCTGATGAGGAATGATTATCTTGTCTTATGAAAGGTGTAGATCAGTTTCTACTTGCTCTGAACAGCTTATATAAACAGTATTTTTGACCAATAATCAAACAAGCTCCTCCCTGTTGGACTGTCAGGGCTTCCAGACATGGTGGTTTTCTTCTTTTCTTTTCTTTTTTATTTTCACATATACATGTGTTCATTAGGCTTCTACTTTTTGCCTTCACAAAATTAAAAAGGCTTGAAATTTAACAGCAATAACAATGTTTAAGGTAGGGACCAGAAACAAAAACCTCGCAAAGAACGAACGAAGACAAATACATTCAGAAAAGAAATCAGATGATTGCTGCAACAGCGTATGAAGCAATAATAATAATAGTAATGCAAAGAAAGTAACATTCACATTGTCAAATAAGAGTATGTCTATTATAGAATTATTTGACTCTGAAGTGCAGTATGAAGTCATCAATTAACTTCTTAATTTTTTCCCAAAGTATCAAAGAATAGACAACTAATATTTATAAATAAAAATAAAGGATAATTTCTAAAAACAGATTATACCAACTGTTATAGACAATAGAAAAAGAAGAAATACTTCAAAATCATTCTACTTAATCTGCATACACCTGATATTAAAGTTGGAAAAAATATATTATTATAAAGGGGAAATTACAAACATAATTCACTTATAAATGAAGATGCAGTATCCTGTATCCTAAACAGCATATTAACAAGTTGAAAAATTAATGTTTAAGTAATGTACTTTAGTCAAAATCGAATCCAATTTATGTGAGAATTAATCACTATTTTCTTTCTTTCATTGGTTAAAAAAGAAAGGAAAATAGTTTTCTTTTCTTTTCCTTTTTTTTTTTTTGGAGACCGAGTCTCACTTTGTCACCCTCAGTAGAGTGCTGTGGCATCATAGCTCACAGCAATCTCAAACTCCTGGGCTCCAGCCTCCCAGTAACTGGAACTATTGGTGCCCACAGCCATGCCCCACTAGTTTTTTTAGAGGTGGGGGCTCAAGCAATCCACCGGCCTCAGCCTCGCAGAGTGCTAGGATTACAGGCATGAGCCACCATGCCCATCCTGACATGATGGTTTTCAAATATGACAGATTAGGCTATTGACTTCTAGATAAAGTACTCCAAATGCTTTCATAGTGAAACTGAATTCTTATTCTACTACCATGGAGAGATTCAAGACTGTCTTTTTAATCTCCTGAGTTCCATTGCCTGGAAAAGAGTCCTGAGCACCAGAAAGTACTTAGAATTGTGCTTATGAGTGAGTTTTTTATGATATCTCATCTAGTAGGTTTGTGTGGTATTGCTTTATGAGAAAAGGACCCAAGTTTGTAGTTTGGCTGACATTTAGAGTGGAGTACTTGGTAACAGAGGGTTTCAGATGACCATGTCCATAGTGTCCTAACTATCTAGGTGGGAACTACTTGTATATTTTATTGCTATACAAGATAAAAAGACAAGTGTCATTCACAGATAGGGTCAGGTTGGAACCTGTGACTTCTCCACCTAAAGTTTGCTGTGCCTCTTCTTTGTCATTGTCATTTCCACATCCCCACTGCCAGTCTGTGGGAACAGAACAGTGTGGAGTATGGGCTGTAAGGCAGCAAGGCCCCCAAGGCCTGGGGAGACATTCAGAGAATGACCCCCAGCTGCTTCTCCTCCTTGAATAACAACATTCTGTTCTCCTCTGCCAGACGTAGCCTCTGCATACCTTCCTTTTTTTTTTTTTTTTTTTATTAAATCATAGCTATATACATTGGTATGATCATGGGGCATCATACACTAGTTTCACAGACCGGTTGACACATTTATATCACACTGGTTAACATAGCCTTCCTGGCAATTTCACAGTTATTGTGTTGAGACATTTACATTCTACATTTGCAACCTAGGAATAGGGGGAGGGGGGAAAGGGAGGGGAGGGGGGTGGAAGGAGGGGGATTGGTGAGAATACATTTGTGGTGCATCTTACAATGGTATATGTGAAACTTAGTAAATGTAGAATGTAAATGTCTCAATACCTTCCCTTTTATCTTTTACAGGAAAACAGGCAGCTTTTCCTCCCTAAAGTTAATCTTTACCCCATGTGCCAATATTTACATCAGTTAGTAACTTTATTTAAGATACTATATAAATAAAGCTGTTTCCGCAGTTCGGAGCTAGCTGAAGTCTTAGCTGTCCCAGTCCTTTCGATTCCATCTTTGTCTCTTGTAAGTTTTATATCTCTTGTGTGTTTGATTTCCTCATCCCCCACCATTCACCCTCTGGCCCGTTTGCTTCCAGCTGGTTCTCAAAAGAACAGGTTACAAAGTATTCTATCTAAAAGGCCTTTGGGCCTGTTCTGGCAGCTTGGGGGTTTGATTTTGAAGGATCCCAGGAAATTTCACCCCAAAATATGATTTTGTAGAAAGAGTATTCTTTGTTGTTGTTGTTGTTTTAAGAGGGAAAGGCTTTTATTTCGGCCGGTGGAGCTTACACCATAGAAGAATTCCAAATGCCCACACTACCTGACTAGCTTGGTCTTTCCCTTTTTATCCCCAGTCGAAAACTTCCAATCCACAGGTACCTTTCTCATTGGTCAGTTTGAATCAAGCAGGAGATGCTGTTCCGGCCCGCACAGAACTACAGGATTGCACACAAGTGGAAATTTCCAGGAACCAGGAAATTAACTGTACAAATTCCTAAGAGCTGAGTCACCATGGAGAAGACCCTGAAAGTGCATATCCTTATGGTCTCCCTGAAAAGACCTCTGTTCTCCTAGACCTCACACTTCCCAGGTATCCTCTCTCACATTTAGTACATAAATTATGACACTCCAAATATTGTTTGTATATTATAAACTTGAGATTGTAAGTTTATGTTGTTACTCCTGTGTCACTATTGCTCTTTTTTTTTTTTATTAAATCATAGCTGTGTACATTAATGCGTTCATGGGGCACCATACACTAGTTTCATAGACCATTTGACACATTTTCATCACACTGGTTAACATAGACTTCCTGGCATTTTCTTAGTTATTGTGCTAACACATTTACATTCCACATTTACTAAGTTTCACATATGCCCTTGTAAGATGCACCGCAGGTGTAATCCCACCAATCACCCTACCTCCGCCCACCTCTCCCCTCCCTCCTCTCTCTTTCCCCCTTCCCCCTATTCTTAGGTTGTAACTGGGTTATAGCTTTCATGTGAAAGCCATAAATTACTTTCATAGTAGGGCTGAGTACATTGGATACTTTTTCTTCCATTCTTGAGATACTTTACTAAGAAGAATATGTTCCAGC
>CAUYPK010034147.1:0-78107 GCA_963574355.1 Loris lydekkerianus
CCACCGAGCTACAGGCTCTAACCCACCAGCTCCCGTGTGTGTGGCCAGCACTCTAGCCACCGAGCTACAGGCTCTAACCCACCAGCTCCCGTGTGTGTGGCCAGCACTCTAGCCACCGAGCTACAGGCACAAAGCCGATAGGGTCTCGCACCCTCACTCGGTTGAGTTTCTCTTTATTGTAAACGGTATCTTGCTACCCTTGGTTGTAAGCATTTTTTACTTCTGAGCATTTTCAAATATTTCTACCTTCCTTCATTTCCCTTAAATTAAATCACACTCCTTACCACCATCTGGAGTTAGTATGTGACATGCCACTTACTGAGTCTGTCTTTACGTTGTCACCTGCAGATTTATAAATGTCCCCCAACTTGTACCTTGCCTGGTACTTTTTATGCTTGTATTTAGAGATTATTCACGTCCCCTATTTGTGAATGTAATCCTTCTTGGTTCACAGATCTTGTTGGTAGAATCTGAACGTCTTCAAAAAGAGTATTGGATCCTTAAGAGTGTTTTATTTCCACTGGCAACGTGGACAATGTCATTTTCATGTGTGTGCCAAGATGTTTACCTGGGTTTATTTCAGACTCTTCTTAATAGTGCTGCTTTCTGTGTTCCTAACGTTCTCAATAGTTTTGGTTTCTTATCATGGACAGTAAATGCTATTCATTTATTCATTCAAAAAACTTCAACACTGTGCTGATTTCTCATTATATCCATAATACTCAAGTAAACATCTAAAATACATTGTGGTTAATCACATCCTCCTCATCTTCTCATGCTTAAATCTTTTTCTAGAGATCTCATTTGGTGTACTACCTTTGCTATGAAAAATTCGAACACCACATTTTTATGGTCTTCTTATCTTTGAGGCAAGATTGTTCAAAAGGTCCTTTTGCACTGTCTCAGGGAGTGGCAATCATAATAACTAGAAAGCTGCAACATAGAACTCTGTACTGGAGTAAATTCCTTTATTTTCCTGGCATTCGCTGCCAACTCACCTAATTTAACAACCTGACTTTTTAAATTAGCCTTTTACTTTTTGGCAGTTGGTATATTCAGAGGCCCATGATGAACCCATATAAAAGATGTGTTTTAAAAAAACTTTCTTATAGTTGCATGAACACTAATCAAGTTTTTAAAAACCATCTGGACATAGGTGAAATCAGGTCTATGCTGGCTTAGATATTTTTACCGTTTCTACATTTAAAAGTGGCTTACGTTCTCTGTAGTTACTTTTGCCTTAGATACCACTTACCAAAGTGGGAGAGGATTGCATTAAAAAATAACAGCACTGTCCATGAATTAATGGGATTCTGTGTTTATGTCTGTCAACCCTGCCAGCAGTTGCCAGGTAAAGCAACTTCCACTTAGACTTTGGCAATCGCCAGGGGAGTAGAAGGCTGTTTTTTCAACCCAGCCCTAGCTGCTTGCCTTCCCCTCCCAAGCTGTAACAACCAATAATGTTTCAGACAAGGCCAAGTGTCCCCTAAAGGGCAAAACCACCACTGCTTGAGAACCACTCCTTATCCCTTTTGAAACCCATTTGTTTTTGCTTATTGCTCTGCCCCCAGCTGGCAGCCTATAAACCTGGGCCAGCCTTGGGCAGTGTCCCTGAGCCTCCAGATCAGGGGTCCTCAAACTGCGGCCCGCAGGCCACATGAGGTGGTGTGATTGTATTTGTTCCTGTTTTGTTTTTTTACTTCAAAATAAGGTATGTGCAGTGTGCCTAGGAATTTGGTCATAGTCTTCTGTTGTTGTTTTTTTTTAACTATAGTTTGGCCCTCCAACAGTCTGAGGGATGGTGAATTGGCCCCCTGTTTAAAAAGTTTGAGGACGCCTGCTCCAGATTGTCAACTGCACCTGCCTCAGCACTGTCCTGAGTGTAGAATGAGACTGCCCTATCCTGGCGCAGGGCTTGCTGCGTCCTGCCCCTTTGCTCCAGCCAGCTTAGGGGAGGTGGTGGAGAGGCTGCCACAGGCCTACTGTTTTTAATAGTGCTGACTCAGTTGTCTGGGAGGAGAGGAAAGGGAAAGCAAGCAAAGAGGAGGAATCTGGAGTGAAAAGGCAGCAGGTGATATGTTCCTTTTTGGTCTGTCCTTTTGGAGGTGTTCTTTTAGTTCTTTCTTCTAAAATGAGAAGCATTAGGATGTAGTAGTAGGCTTCTCATTAAGTGAAGTTTTTCCAAGGTGAACAACTTTCCTTCATAGATTACCATATATACTCGAGTATATACGGTATATTCTTCCTCCTTGAAAAAAATTTTTTTCTTTTTGCTTAGGAAAAGATCCTTGATTGTCACATGTCCTCTCCCCTTCTTAACATTTTTGGTTTGCAAAATAAAGAATCGGTGTCTTAGGTCAGTTGCTCAATTCTGCAAGATAAAAATTTGTTAGTTTGTGAAATGTTAAATAAGTCCAGGAATCACTGCTCCAGGGAGAGCCCCAGAGGAGATTGAGGATACCAAGGGGACAGGAGACAGACTCTCCCAAAGCCTTATGTGAATGGGGCTCTGGAATGCAAACCACAGGGAGGCCAGTGGGAGCGCCCCCTTTTCTCTTGCCGTTCCTCTCATGACCTCTTTAGGGAGAAGCAGGTTTGGATTCAAGGCCAGGGTTAGATTCAGCACTCTTATGTAATACAACAATTTTTGCTCAGATCCTTTTATGAAATTATTTTTTCTTATGGTGAGTTATCAGGGTAACCCAAGGAATTTTAAATTCAATAGCAAGAGAACAATTGGGTGAGCTAGACACATTTAGTGTGCCAGGGCACCCCACATACCTGATTTTCCTGTACGTAACACACTCTCAGAAACGTGATGACAGCTTTTAAAGCTTCATTCCAAATGTATGTGCTTGCATTAAGTTCTCTATCTACAATGACTTTAAGGCTGACTGGCACTCCTTAACCAAGGGAAAAGAAAAACCCGAAACAGGAAACACCCAAAATCATTGTTCTCCACAGTGAGAAACTTGTTGACTTAATTGTTTACTGGGTCAGCATGTATTTCATGTCCAACGTACTCACTCTACCCTGCCATAAATACAACGCTCTATTGTACATCTTGTTCCCCGCTAAAATACTTCATTAAATGGCCTCACGGTCCTTGGATTATCTCCGTATCTTAAATGTATTTGACCTATAAGAGTAATTTCTAAATCATTCTTGTCATGAGTGGGATAGCATGTGTGTACATTGGGGTGTGTGGGTGACACTGAGTCCTGACCTGCCTTTGAATAAATCCAATAGGTACAATGAGCATTGTCTCACTGAAACCTGAAATCTAATAGCTGATCTAGGCTTAAGCGTCCCCCACTCCTCATAGCTCTATGGGGTGGCAATTCATTAGAAACTGTCATAGCCGAGGAAATAGCTCTTTTCCCTCTGTAATTCACATAATCACTTAGACCAGTTCAGATCATGTTTCAGCAAGGAGATTTTGAAGACATTTAATATCTCCATGGGATGTGAATGGGGCTGCTTGTCTTAAGTCCTTGCTCTTTGGAAAAACCTGACCCCTCAGTAAGTGGCTTCTTTAGGTTCGATTTGCAAACACTTTGAATAACACAGTCCTGCTCCATTCCCAAGTCCAATTGCCTTGCTGCTGTTAACTGTGACCTGTGCTTTCTAAAGCTAATATGATTTCCTAAATTTAAGATACTGGAGTAAAATTTGATACAGTGCCAGGCACGGCCTCAGTTACAATTAAGCAGTTCATAACAAAGTTAATTGAAATCGCCCAATAATATATGCCCTCACAGAGCAAGTTGGAAAATTTCCCTTCTCTTTTGCAAAAGGACATTGTGACCAAAAAGTGATTATCACACCAATCAGTCTGTTAAAACTGCTCAGGAGATTCATGGATTGACCCGAAGAAACGGACTAGAAATATTTCTTTTGCAACCATGTGTGTTTACTTTTTGTGGGGAATGGGGAGGCATTTAGAGCCTTTTAACCTGGTGTTGTAGTAAAAGTCAGTTTTAGGAAGGTATCCTTACCTGAAGTGTTATTTAGATTTCAAAGAGTCCTTGAAAACACCTCTATGTGCTGGGGCTGGGAGCTTAGGGCTTGGGGTTTCCTTTTGAGCTTTCCGTCTGTTCTGAGAGGAGAGCTCATCTGTTGTGATGGGAAGTCAGGACACAAGGTGGCACAGTGGAACCTTGTTCTCTATGCTGAGTGAGGCAGCTGTGAGCAGAACAGAGGCTGGCAGCTCACCGATAAATCAAGGGGCAGACCACAGATCAAAAGCTGTTAAATAGTCACTGCAGCGGTGATGTTGATGAAAAGAAAGGCCACATAGCCCCTCTCCCTTGCTCTGGTAGCTCTTCCTGCAGCCCTCAAGGTGGAAACTCACCTCTCGAGCTCTGCACATTAATTCAAAAGGTGCAAGTATTCACTGAACCAGACCCAGACCCTGTTCTGAGGATAGACCGATAGGGTCCCTGAAAAGAGACAGTAAGCAATAGCAACAAACAAAACAAACAATAGACAAGTAAACACACCACTAATTCTAGAGAGAGGTTGGCTCTCTGAAAACAAAAGAACTGGGCTATGTGAATAAAGTGTATCCAAAAGGGTCATCCCAATCTGCTGATGGGCTGGGTCCTTCCATGGCTTCTTTGAAAAAGTGACCTTTGAGGAAGGTCATGGGTGACAAGGAGAAGCCACCCACATATAGATCTGCAGGCGTAGTGTCCCAGGCGCCTGGAGGAGGGCAAGGCAGTAATCCCGAGGCAGAGACTGCTGGCCTGGCTGGATACAGCTGCGGGTGGCGGGAGGATTAGGCGGACTCAGAGGAACGAGGACTTGATGGGGCCACTGAAAACAGAGTTTGTGTTTCATTGCAACTGCGCTGGGAAGCCATGGGGACATGTAGTCAGGAGACAATATAATCTGATTTATGCTGTAAAAAGTTGTCTTTGGCCTCTGTGTGGACAGTAGACTAAAGGAGATAAAGAATAAAGCAAAGAGACCAGTTTTCAAGCTCTCCTGATCTAGGCAAAAAAGTCTTTAGCAGTCGAGATAAACTTGGTGGGTTTGGGAGTTCGGGAGACCCATGTGGCAGCACAGAGAAAGAAGCCGCAAGAAGGACCCTGGGTTCTGTTTACTGTCATGTAAAGAAGGACGAAGATGTTCTCCTGGATCTCACTCTCCTTCCTGTACCTGACCCACATTGCTGAAAATAAGCATACTGATCAGGATAAGAATCAACCTAAAGGCAGAAACGTGGAAGAGAAGGGTCCTGGCATGTATTTTTTTAACCTAGAAGTTTCTCAGCACCAATTACAGTGATGGTTTCCCTTCGGGGCTGGTGACCTTAAAATAAGGGCCTCCAGAGCATCCTGTTTTTCCAATGTAGAAAAAGAATCCTTGTCAGTTTTTCTCTCAGTAGGCTATTTTCAGCTATTGGTTCGTACCCTCTCGCCCCCCCCCCCCCATAAGTTGTATGCAGTTAAAAGTCAAACTGTAATTTGCAGGAACTGCTGTGGACCTTTCTGACCACTGTAGTCTCACCTATCCCAGAAAAACCTCTATAATGAACTGTTGACCAAAGGGATGGGGTACAGAGCCAACCCTAATAAGCATTTGCATAAAAAAGCAACTCAAATTTTAAATATAGATAATAAAAATGAAGCTGTTAGTCTGGCAGTTAAGGTGTCTTCCTCAGATATAGAAACATTTTTAAATTGATACAAGACCCTACCCCTGAACACCATAATTTACAAATATTTTTGACCTATGTAGAGTTAGAGAGATTTCCTGGAACCATGTGAGACATTGGCCAAATTTTACCCTTAAAAGAATCTTGGTAAGAATATCCCCTGGGTAAGAGACTGGCCTCCTGGTAGGTCTTGATGAAAAATTGGTCTTTTAAGTTGGTTCTTTTCCTTTCTCATCTGGAGAGAAGATGCCCTGATTCATCCACTCCACCTCTGACTCTCTTTTCTCTCATGCCAGTTTAGGGGGAAAAAAAATCCTTTTATCAAGTAGTGTCAGCAAACATTTGCTATCTAGAAAAAGCTTCTAACCACTTTTTGAAACTATATTTTAGAATATAAGGCTTAGTGGCCAGCCAACCTGTAGTTCTATAGCTTTAAAAACCTGCTTCCTTGCCCCAAATGGGAGACTGATCTTTTATATTTTTAGTTTGTACGGACTTGAATGGTCAATGATTTAGGTACTGTGACTCGAAATAGAATATGGGGGACTGTTAAGAAATAAACGGTGCATATACGTCTATGTCATCTATAGGGAAGAAGCTGTCTTCCTAAATTCATTCACAGTTACCTGTCCAAGATACTGCAGCCCATTGGTCTTTCTGTTGTCAATGGTAGGTCCATGTACTCCATGAAGCTGTATGAAAAATTTTCTGTGACTGCGTTTGTATGTGTAAACAACTGTAGTTTTAGTTCCTTCTTGGTGAGCTATAGTTCAAAATAGTCTAAGCACCTTTTTTCTTATTTCAGATTAATAAGACACATCGTTTAGGTTATATTGTTTTCATTTGTAAGGTAAAGTTCAAGTTGTAGTTGAGCCTGCACCCAGGGTTTAAGCACCTTTGAATGAGACTGTACAGTTTAGTATTTAAAAGCACAGGTTTGGCACTAGACCAAATCTCCACAGCTGTTCTCCCAATCGTGTGACCTTGGCCACATTATTTAACCATCCATATCTTAGTTTTCTCATTTGCAAAATAGAGGTGATATTATTACTTAACTCAGAGAGCAGTTATGAAAAATAAATGTGCAAAAGGCAGCTTCTCAGTACTTGCTATTTTTGCACCCAGTCCTTACTTGTGAAGACTTATATTTATTGAGAAATAAGAAGGAAGGCCAAGTTGTCAAGCCTTCAAGATATACTTGGCATGTTTTTGAGAGTAACACCAATAGGGTCATCATGTCATTTCATTGATACCTGTTCTGACGTGAATATTTCTCAAGAATTGCATAGACACAAATCATCCATCTTACTTAAGTCTTTGAGCAGCCCAAGGTATTAATGACTTTGGGTCTCTCCTCACCTGTGCCAGTTCAAGGCTTATGATTTTGAGGTGAAAGTCTCTGTAAACCACCAGCAGTCACCAACTTAGCAAGCCATTTGTTTCTCCTAGGGAACTGAAACAGCATTGGGAACTACTTATTCCAGACATCTGAAGTCCAGCCATCCCTCTAAATTATGATGACCACAATATTTCATAGTGACCATTTTTAAGTCCCCAAAGGAAAGAATGTCTTCATCTTTTTGGACACCTTAGGTCTGATGCTTCTGTTCTTGGCAGCTGGTTTCATATTTCCATTGAAAAATTATACTGCTGGGTTGATAATGGTATTTGGCCAGGGGAAGGAGGGGGGGAAAAATCAAATGTTTCCAAACAAGGATCATTTTTTTCATTTTGTTTTATGGATTCAATTTTGTGATCTATAGTTTTCATAAAGTCTTTCAGTGAAAATGCACTCTGATTTAAGCGTGGCCTTGCATTTATGCGGGCACACTGGTTTAGCTTAAAAAAAGACAACTTAAAATGTTGTCTTCATCATTATTCAAACAAGCATCAATCATTGAATGTCGTTCTCACCCCGTGGTCATTTAATTGTTGATGCTGGTCGCTGGCCGTCCTTCTGGGTCCGTTTCATGCTGGATCAGATTGCTTTTCTCTGTAGTCCCGTGAGAGGTAGCGCGGACTTCTCTGTAGCTGTAAAACCTGTACAACTATATTCTTAATCTTCTTCACGAAATGCCAACTGACACAGCAGCACTCAACACTCCTTCATCATGGCACTCAACACTCAGAATGGTTACTTCAGTCTACGAACTCCCTCAGGGAAGGGGCGACTATCTGATTTACATTTATATTTTCATTTATCTAGCTGGGCACATGGCAAAGCTCACTGTATCTTATTCTTTTTCATAATTCAGGTCTTAACTCAAAACCTGTCTCTTCAAGAAGGTCTTGCCTGATCACTCAGTATAAAGTAACTGTGCATCCAGGCATATTCCATTACCCTCCACTTTTTATCACAGATGTTATCACTGGAATTACTTTTTTTTTGGAGACAGAGTCTCACTTTGTCACCCTGGGTAGAGGGCCGTGGCATCATCATAGCTCACAGCAACCTCAAACTCCTGGGCTCCAGTGATCTTCTTGCCTCAGCCTCCTGAGTAGCTGTGATTACACGCACCTGCCTCAGCTCCTATTTTTAGTAGAGACAGGGTCTTGCTGTTACTCAGGCTGGTCTCAAACTCCAGCAGTTCGCTCGCCTCAGTCTCCCGGAGTGCTGGGATTACAGGCATGAGCCATCGCCCCCACCCTCTCTCCAGTTGCTTGCTAAGTTGTTTATTCTCTGTTTCCCCTTGGAATTCGGCCACTGCTTTATTTCATACCAACCCCTGGCACAGAATAGGCTTCTCCCACTGCCCTCAGTGGAAAAAGTTAGGCTGACTGTACCTTCCTTTTCCTGTTTTCTAGACTGTTCTTAACATTTTATCGGTAAGGAGAGGGCAGTTTAAATTTATTTCAATGGCTTATATATTCTGTATTAAACAAACAAACAAACAAAAAAAAAAAACAACTTACTTGGCAGGAAATGAAGCTGGTGGCTTTTTTTTAGAAGGGTTGCTGGCTGTCCCTGTCGTTCAGAGCTGCTGGTGTGCAGTCAAATAATCATCAATTTGGATTGGCTGGGGTGGCACTGCCTGTTCTCATCGGTCCTCTCTGCCCCCTCCGTGTCTGGGTCTCAGTGATCTCCTGCTGTTTTGACCCATCATCACACTGTTCCCCGCAAATAAAAAATTGCCTAGGAAGCACCTTATTTTATTTTATTTTTTTTGTGGAGCAGCATCTCTCCTGATAATTATTAGTGTTCTGGCGTGTTCTTTAACGCAGCTTCTCTCATAATTTTTTAAAAGATGTATCTTTTAGATCCTCCCATGAAAGAAGGAGAAATAGGCAGTGAGACGTTTGCCTTTCTGTCTGATTCTTCCCATTGTTCTATTTGCAGATATAGTATTTTACATGTCCTGCCCTTAGTGAAGGTAAAATCTCAGCTCAAGTTCACATCTCTGAGAAGTGCTTCGATACTATAGCCACGTGCTGGGACAAGGATGATAGCAGTGGGCTTCTCAGAGTCTCTGGTCAAGGTTTCAGAGAACTCTTTGAAATTCTGTACAGAATCTGTGCTTCTGTGAAGCTTTGTTTGAGAGAGGCTGTACAGGTTTTTATCACATTTTCAATCAAGGCCATGACCCAGTACTTTAGCATAGACACTTGAGTGGGAATGGCAGTCATTGAGCCAAGGAGAACTAGAACGAACTGCAGTTGTTTTTTAATCTAGCCCTGCATGAAGGCCAGTAAGTATGTACCATTATCCAAGTACATCAACATTGGCTACAGTGTTTAATAATGCTTTGTTGTTTGTGACTGTAGCTGCATTATATGTAAAATCTAGAAAACTTTGAAAAATACTTAATATAAACTACTTATGCTAATGTTCAAAAATAGTATTTCAATATATTTCCTTTAGTCTTTGGATATATGATGTAGGTATGTGCGTATATATCTACTTTTAGCAGAGTTTGTATATTCTGTCTATAGTTTTTACCCTGCTTTTCATGCCTTAGATTTTTACCTTTGTCCTTAGTCATTAAGTATTTTTCATTGTACTCGTGTTTAATTGTTTCGTAGTTTTTCATCTTACTGATATAACCACAGTCTGTTTGCTCAGTTCTCTTTTCTTTTTTTTTAAATACTACTGCATTGAATATCTTTTTATCTTTATTTATTTTTTTATTAAATTATAGCTGTGTACATTAATGTAATCATGGGGTACAATGTGCTGGTTTTATATGCAATTTGAAATATTTTCATCAAACTGGTTAACATAGCCTTCACGGCATTTTCTTAGTTATTATGTTAGATATTTATATTCTACATTTAGTAAATTTCACATGTATCCTTGTAAGATGCACCGTAGGTGTGGTCCCACCAATTACCCTCCCTCCACCCATCCTCCCCATCCCTCCCCTCCCTCTCGCCTTTCCCCATATTCTTGGGCTGTAATTGGGTTATAGCTTTCATATTGAACATCTTTTTATGTGACTCTTCGCAAGAGACTCTTGATTATTGCCTTAGTACAAACTCCTAATAATGAGGGAGTTTACTGAGTAAGAGTTAGCTGTAATTTTTAGGGGCCCACTGTTTAGGTTATGCATTGATTGGTTTTAGAATAACAGAAAAGGCTAGTGGGGTCTGAGATGAGAATGTGCCCAGGAATAAATCACCCTCATGCACTCCCACTCACACAACCACTCCATCCCCCAAATCTCACAGTCTTTTACTCTAAGTGACTTTTGGTGGTCTCTACGAACTCTCTCTCTTCTCCCTCGCCCTCTGCTTCCTCTCTCCGTCCTTTCACCCTTCTCTCTCCTCCTCTTATCCTTGCTCATTGCCTTCTACCCCCATCTTCTCTCTCTTTCCCTACCCTCTCTCTCAGTAAAAACAGGTCCTTGCTCCTTACACACTGCATTACCTGATTCAGCCCTAGTACAGTTTTTCGGGCAACATCATGACATGTGGATTAGTGATATGGCATTTGTTGGAAGGCTCAGGAGGAAACCAAAATGTTTCCACTAAAGTGCTCCAATTTATGTATTTATTTTTTCATGAGACAGAGTCTCTCTCTGTCGCCCTCAGTGGAGTGCTGTGGCGTCACAGCTCACAGCAACCTCCAACTCTTGGTCTTAAGCGATTCTCTTGCCTCAGCCTCCCAAGTAACTGGGACTACAGACGCCTGCCACAATAGCCGGCTATTTCTTTTGTTGCAGTTTGGCCAGGGCCGGGTTCGAACCCACCACGCTTCATATATGGGGCTGGCACCCTGCCCACTGAGCCAAGGCACCGCCCAAAGTGCTCCAATTTAGAGACCAAGTGCAAAGAGGAATGAATATCACAGTGAAGGAAATTTAAATCAATGACATGGTGCATTTTTATTATTTGCAGATCCACTTTTGTATGTGATAGTGACTTTAGAATTCACTGTTTCAAAGCCCTTTGTACAATTTTTCTTGATTCTTTTAGTTAATGAGGTTGGTTGGCATTCTCCCTTCCTTTAGCACTGGGTTGGGCAGTGGGGAGGTGAGTCCGGAGAAGTCCACTCCTTTTCCCAGCAACTCAGGTTTTGTTAATCTCAAAATTGCGGCACCTGGCTTCTGTTTGGTTTTCCTGACGGCCTAGTTCAGCTCCCTACTTCTTCCCTGTTTTTGTTTAGGAGAAGCCCAAGTCTTAATCTAAACAGAGTACTTTAAAGTAGACTTAGGTATATATTCATTTGAGAAAATACTAAGCAACTCTTGGAGGATATAGAGGTCAGGAAAGGCTGTAGAGCAGTGGTTCTCAACCTGTGAGTCATGACCAGTGAAAATACATCCTGCATATCAGATATTTGCATTACAATTAATAACAGTAGCAAAATTACAGTTATGAAATAGCAACGAAAGTAATTTTATGGTTGGAGGTCACCACAACATGAGGAACTGTATTAAAGGGTCGCGGCATTAGGAAGGTTGAGAACCACTGATCTAGAGCAGTGTTTTTCAACCTTCTATATCTCACGCCACACTTGAACTTGTAGCTAAACTTCCATGCACACTTAAATTATGTTGATCCCAAAAAAAGACTGAAAAAAAGAATATACTGGCTTGGTGCCTGTAGCTCAAGCGGCTAAGGCGCCAGCCACATACACCAGAGCTGGCATGTTCGAATCCAGCCCAGGCCCTCCAAACAATGACAACTACAACCAAAAAACAGTCAGGCGTTGTGGCAGGCGTCTGTGGTCCCAGCTACTCGGGGGGCTGCGGCAAGAGAATTGCTTAAGCCCAGGATTTGGAGGTTGCTATGAGCTGTGATGCCACAGCACTGTACCCAGGGCAACTCTGTCTCAAAAAAATATATATATATATATATATGCTTACTGTGCTTTGACCTTCTTTTGAAAATAATTTCATTGACTATCTTCAAAAATTTTCATGGCACACCAAACATGCTCTCACGGCGCTCCAGTATGCCTGGGCATACCAGTTGAAAATCACTGCTCTAGAGATTTTTAAAGTGCAATAAAATGTTCTGAAATTTGCAGGCATTTATCTTATTTTAAAAGTCAGTATAGAGTTCTATTTATTGTAGTATCTGTGTATATGTATGTGTGTGTTTATAAATAAATATTTTCTTTATTATAAAGATGCTGAAATAGGTAATAAAGCTACCCATGATCTCATGAGCCAAAGAAAATACTGTTTTGTTGTATAAACCTTATGTTCTTTGTTTCCAAATGTGTACATGTTCTTTGTATCTTCACTTTTTTCATCTATATCATACATGTAGCACCATTGCAAAATTTCACCAAATGTGTAACATTGTGCCGTTTAGTTATAGTCGATGGCCCTGATGTTTAAAGGAAAACAGATTACCCCTACTCATATTAACTGGGCAGGTTCATCACCAGCAGAGAATTTACCATTTGTTTTTAGCCAAGCAGACACCTTTTAAAATTTACGTCCCACTTTTCTCACTTCTGTAGATCACACTTAGACCACACTTTGAACATATGTTTCCCCATAAAAGTTTTCTGGGTTCCCTTAGAAGTAACATTTGCTGCCTTCCAGGCCCAGTGAGCAGATGGTGCCATCCATGAACTCTTTCTTTCTCTTCTGCCTCTTCTGGACACTCCTCTTTCTTACCTTGAATGGACCAGATGAGCCCATTCAGATGAGTGCATTTTCTACTCAAACGTCTCATATGTAATATCCATGACATGACTTGGAGAATACAGACTTGCTCCCTGTCGCTGCAGGGTACACAAACTGTTCGCTTGCTGAAGGAAAACCACTGACATGACTTGAAGTGTAGGATGATGCTACTTCCTGTAGCCCAGTTAGTAGGGGGATACCTGCCGTTAGCTAGCTAGACAAGACCTGCACCCCATGATTTTCTAGGTCTTGGAGAATTCTGCCATTTGGAGCCGTGACCTTTGGAGTGCTTCCCGTAAGGTCTCCCAGCTACTTTTAATCCACCTGATTTTGGCTAAGATAAATTATAAATTGTAATAAGCTTTATTCCAGCATTCATATTCATTAGATTTTAAGATTTAATGACCAGATGGTCCTAAAACAAATCTTTGATTTCTTTTTTTTGAAAAAAAGCAATCATGTGGAATATCTTGAATTTGACTATTTAAATATTAATTTGTGGTCATAATCCATTATTGGCTCCTGTAAAAGGTGTAGCTTTTTAAAAATGAAGGTTTGCAGCAACTTAGCTAGACAAGACGAACGAACGCATCTTTAAGTTTATATACATATATATATATATTTATATATATATATATATTTTTTTTTTTTTTTCCTTATTTGTTGTAATATATAGCTAATTGTGTTAGTTGAAGTGGGATCGTTTGGAATGTTCCATGGGCCATTTTACTTAGGGGAAACAGAACTTAATTGGTTACCACTACATCCTCTACACAGGTTGGTTTTATGCAGTTAACAATGGAAGGGCCATTAATTAATGTTTATTGTTTACGTTTTATTGCCTCTGTGAAATGTAAATATGGCCTTCTCAGAAAAGAATTCTGAGAAAGGCAGAAGTCTCCTTAAATGAGTTCCTGTGATTCCCCACTCCTCCTTGCCCCACCAGAACTATCCATTATCAGTTTGGTGTGGACATTCATGGAAAGCAAAAGCCATGCATGTGCTGAACACCTGTCCCCCACTGTACCTGCCATTCTGCGGTGAGCTGTTTTTACTCAACACTGTGTTTGGGAGACCGTCCATGATGTTACACATAGAGATGGCACATTCTTTTTGACCTCTGCAGCCTGCTTTATATTAATAGTTTGGCTATCCCAAAGTTTTTTTGAACTCTAGTTGTTTCCAGTTTTTCTTTTTTAGCGACAGAGTTGTAGTGAATATCTTTGTGAATGCATCTTTGAACATGAGTGCCAGTGGTTCTTTATAATAAGTAGAAAGTGAAAAAAAGCCCTTTGGTTTATATATGAAGATCTTAAGAAACAGAGAACTTAAGATCAGCCAGAGTCTCGTAAATGGTTAACAGAGTGTGGATTGAAACCAGTTTTCCTGTTTCTACCTATCTTACCTGGGGATTCTTTACAAGCTTTTGTAGGAGGTCATTGAGATCCTGGGTAGAGACAAGGGCGTAAAAGATAACTATGGTGAAAACTTGCTTATTCCATTTAATTAAGGTCAGTCTGATTTAGGGGAAAATATGAATTTAAAGATGTCTTATAATTTTGGACACAATTATAAGAGGGACTTTACCTAACAAATGCAATCAATGTAACCTGGTTGAAGAAACTGAAAGAAAATAAAGAAAGAAAGAAAAATCTATTAGGACTTAATTTATGACCAAACATAGGGTCTATCCTGAAAAATGTCCCAGGGACACTGAGAAGAATGTGTGTGCCGTTGCTGTTTGGGAGAAGGGTCTGTATATGTCTGTCACATCTAGTTGGTTTGTTGTATTATGTAAGTCCTTTATTTTCTCATTTATCTATCCATTATTGAAAGTGAGATATTGAACTCTGAATAATCATTATAGAAATGTATTGCTCTGTTCAATTATATAATTTTTTGCTTAAAAGACAAAGAAGATTAGACTCGTACATAGCCAATAGAATGAGTTAGATAAAAACGTCATACAATACCAAGGTTTACTAAGGATTTAGATTAATCAATTTTCATCTACTTCTTTTGGGAGTGTAATGGGCAAAATTGTACTGAAGACTCCCTTTTGGGGGGGAAAGGGGAAAAGGGATGGGATATTTTATTGTTTACAAAAGCAAATAATAAACATAGTCTTTCTTTAAAATTAACACTTCTAATTATACAGCTCCTGAAGGTGTCACGGATATACAACAACAACAACAACAAAAAATTTCTGAATTGCACATTTAACTTTTTGACACAAGTGGAATCAGTTACTATTCTCTGGGGATCATTTGCTGTAATTAAAAAAAAAGATGTCTTACAATTTTGAAGTTTATGCAGTGACCCACACTAACATAACTGGTAAAATTCCTTAAAGGAATCATATTAATGAACCAAGAAAAAGCACTTAATAATTATTTTTAAAATAAAAACATATCAAATTTGTTAACAGTTTTTCTTCTAGGCAAAATATTTTTCTTACTATCTTTCTTTTTTATTTTAACATGCTTAGCAAATGGTTTCTCCCTAGTTAGAGCAACATAACCATAAGCACTTCCTTTTTGAATGATATAAATCAGCTGAGGAGCATGAAAAGGGTGGGCTTTCACCTGGAGTAAGGCTTTTAAACATTGTCTCTTTTTTGTTATCTTAATAATCTTGAGAAGTCTTATTTACACTTCCAATTGGATCAACTGAGTGAGACAGGGCTGCACCTTGCATATCTGGGTTTACTTGACTTGAAAGAGAAATGCTATATATTACATTAGTTTCCTTAAATAATGGTCCTCAGACCCCCTACATCAGAATTTCCTAGAATGTTAATACTGCAGACTCCCAGGCCTCTGAGAGTGGGGACTGGGATTCTGCATTTTTAACAAGCTGTAGACTACCCCTTACAGACTCTGAAGGTCCTGAGCCACATTGCCAGATTGTGCTGAGCTCATTTTGGTGATGTAAGGAGCCTTGTCAGAGAGTGTCCCCCGTATCCCACCCCACCTCCCTTTTAGGACAAGGGACTCTCATTATGCTGCCCCTGCAGTGTGCACCTCAGCCATGCTCATCTGGGTGGCTCCCCCCTCACTCACCGACTTCCCTTATCTCCTGGCTCATGGTTTCACAAGTCATTTCTAAAAAGTTGGAATCATTACGCTAAAGAGGAATCGCTTTCCAAAACAGTTTGAAATCTCCTGTGTGAAAGCACCAGATCCCAAGCACATCTTTTGCACTTCATACAGATGGAATCTGCACTTTGCTTTCTAACCCCTTCTCAAACAAAAGATAAAAAGAGACAGCAGCTTGCAGGAATGATTACTTTTGGAACACCAATATGTGCTTTATTTTCCTTTCTCGCCTCCCTTTCCCACACTCCCCTGGTGGTAGATTTCCCATAAGTCTGCCCCTAATTGCTGCTGCCTTTCTTAGAAGTGAGGAGATAGCCCGTTCCTTCCAGCTCCAGCCTCCCACAGAGGATAGGGTTTGGGAAGAAGCCAGCTAGAGTCAGTGACCACCTTTGCCTTTCTTTTTCTCCATTATCTTTTTTTTTTTTTTTTTTTTTTTCTGAGTTCTGGAAATTTTTTTTTCCCCTCCCAAACGACATGCCCTCTCTAGCTTGAGCTCTAGTCCTTCCCAACAAGCCGAATAGGAGGTGGCCTGGATGACTGGCTGGCATGGAGCCAGGCATGAACTGATCCAGAGGGGATCCTAGACCAACTTGGATTGGTGTTCACATATTGCCATTCTATGCTGGCAAAAGAGCATCCCTTTGTGTTTTGGTGTTGAGCTCATCCAAATAAAGAAGGCATTTCCTCTGCCTTTCGGCAGAGGGAAAAAAAAAAAAAAAAAGGAAAGAGAAGACAAAAAAAGGAAAAAATTTTAATTTTAACCATGTACTCCTTTGAAACTAAATATATATCCCTTCCTCTGTCCTGATTGGTCCACTTCAATTGACAAGTGGATCGTGTGGAAAGGAAATATTCTGGACTTAATTGTAAGTTAAGTCTCTCGTAATCCAGAAGAGCATTTGAGATTCTGTCCAAGTGTTCAATTTCCCAGGCCGCTGAGGTCTGTGAATTTCTTTTCCCAGCCTCCAGGCTGCTGCAGCACTAGTCAGCATAGCTAATGCAGATAGATCTCCTGCCTCTTGCTGCTCTCCTCCTCCCTGTGCTTTGATTCGATATGAACAGGCTGGTAACTCCGGTGCTGGGGAGAAATCTGACATAACTCTGCAGATGGCTAGGTTGCCATGGAACACCTGGGGATTGTTCTTTAAAGAAAAGGTAACGATTATATGCTAATGATTTCTTCTCCTCCCCCCCCCCCCTTTTTGCATTTTTTCCAGGGCTGCCAGTCCCCAAGAAGAGCCCAAAGTCGGTAAGGACTTGTCAGTTACTTGGTGCTTCTTGGGGTTGGGGTTGGGGACTGGGGGGCGCTGGGAGGGTATCTGTCTGGCTTTCCTTCACTAATGTGTTTTAGAATGGATGCGGGAGACAGGAGCGGGGCTCGTTTGCTTAAGTTCTGGGGCTCTGTTTAGTATAGAAGGTATTTGGGTATGTCTTTAAATGTGTAGTGATTTGTGGGCAGGCTGCAGGAGCCAGGATAAAGAATGCATGTTTGGAATCTTCTCTATACAAATGCATCACAACTCTTCTTCCAGTGCAGGAGTTTCTTAGCTGTTTTAACTTGATAAAAAATGCCATTGTTTCCTTTGGGAAGGGGGCGGGGGCAGCTCCACCTGCTCTGTGAGGAGCATCGCTCTCAACTGGTGTTCCAGCTGTTCACATGGCTACCCATTCTCTCCCTCAGCCTTCTTATGCACTGGAGGATGAATCATTTACAAAATAAAAAGCCTGTAGGTTTAGGGAAGAATTGCTCTGCCCTGCCCCATATACGTGATCATGCTCAGATGCAACAATATTCATTGCTCCAGCACGGAGAATAAGACATTTCCTTGCTGTGGAAATGTCCTTTGTTGTTTTGCTAGCTTTAGCAGCATTATGCTGCAGGTACAGGATGCTTTAAAAAAAAAAAAAAAAAAAAAAAAAATCAATGTTTTGCTGTCCTTTCTAATCTGGCTTCCCTGAAGATGCATTACCTAGTTGACATGTTAGCTAATAGCTTAGAGGCTATAGTTTTGCTTGGTGTGGTATGGGTTTTTGCTCCCCGGGCACTAATGACAAATTAAAATGCAACTTAAAAAACTCAAAATCTGGAACTCCAGTGCCTGTGAAATTGATCTAGGTGGAAGGGGCTTCCCAATTCATTAACAATTAGGATAACAAGGGATGCTTCCGTGTGGCTTAGAAGATTGGGGGGAGGGAAAAATTAGTTTTTTGCCATCCAGGAAAGCAGAACCTTTAAAACTTTGCAGCTTATAGCTCTGCATCTGAATTCTTTCCACCTGTCTCCAAGCCTGGCAGCATGAGGCAGAAGTTTATTAAGGAGATAAGAGTGAGCTTCCTGTATTCTTAAACCTCACTTCTAAGTTCTCCAAAGAGAAAAACCTGCAATAATTGATGTGATTCAGATGGCATCGTGCCGTGCTGATTGGAACATTGACTTCAGGGCTGCTTCCCTTGTCAGTTTGTGTTAATGTCTAGAAAAATGCTGGTTGGTACCCAAGTCGGAACCGCAGAGAGAGATGCCGGGGTGTGGGCGTGTGCACATGTGTGCCTCCCTGTCCCTGGGTCATTCAGCCTTCAGACAAACGGAAGCAAATCTGGAAGATGTGTCTCATAAGCTTGAGTTAGCATGAGCCATCTTTTTTCTCCTCCATCCCCCCAGGCTGTGTTGACACACGGGCTTATTTCATACACCCTGTATGGAGTGGAGCTCTGACAAGGAGCTTTCTGGGGAGACATCACAGTTTCGCACGGGTAGCAGCATGACATCAGGTAGCAAGGCGTTCTTTTCTGCTTTGCCTCCCATTTAATCTTTGTGTGCAAAATGATTTTTGCAATTCATTTGCATTTCTTCTTCCCCAGAGAGTTTTGGAGTTACCTGGTGAACTCATACCACACAGGTATTGAGCCAGCATTCGCTGAGTCTGTTAAGAGAATTCCCTTTGACAGTTAATTTTTGTAGAAGCTATGTCATTAGCAAGCAGCAAGCCAATTACTCGGGCTGCCTTCCTAAGAAAAAAAGCTCTCAACTGCTTTGCCCACAGTCTGCTGGCTGTTAATTACCACAAGCTAAGAAAGTGGTGTGTTGCTGGCTTGGAAAAGAATGAACTCCCCAGCTTGGGGCTTGTCCTTACCTGATTTCTGTGCCAGGACAGGGATGATGGTTTTCACAGTATGGCTGGCACACTCTGGCAGCTGCTGTACAGAATTCAGAGGCTCTCAGCCAAGGTCTGCTGTTGGCTGTAAAGCATTGCTCGCATCTGTGATCAGTGAGAGCTCTGTACAGGTAGGTTGAAAGCTGTTTCCCTTTCCCAGTTTGAATTTTGAGGATGTCCTGCCAGAGAGACAGATGATTATGAGATTTTTTTTTTCTTTTTTTTTTTTTTTTTTTTTTTCTGGTGGGGTAGGAAGGAATCCAGGGGGAAGCTGGATGTCCTGGTACCAGACGCCCATTCAGGTCATGACAGATAGGGTCAGTTATGCAGGGTGCATAATTCAGAGCACACTGATTGTGCGTAAGTGTGATTTCCTTCCGTTTAGCTATAGCTCTCTGCAAACCAGGACCATGGTTGATGTTTTTTTGTTTTTTGGGAGGTTTTTTTGGTTGTTTGTTGTCTTTTCTTTTCTTAGAAACTCCTGACATTGCTGGTGTCTCATATGACCGACAGCTTCCTTTTGTCTTCATGTCTTTTTTTTTTTTTTTTTTTTTTTATGGTTTTCAATAATTAAGTAGTTGAGTTTTTATTAGAACAGAAGGACTTATCTTTTATCCTGTCTCCCCTCCTGGATAGTCCCTATAGTTTACCCTTAATAAGCAATTTCACCTACTAGATTTAGTTTAAATGTTGAGTTTGTGGTTTATATACTCAATGGGGACAATGGCAATATCTTAATAAAATTTTATTAATTTAATACCTGGACTTGCATGGCATCAGGGATTTTTTTTGCCAAATAGCAGAGACGAAAATAAGACATATTTGCTGTCAGGTTCCAGACCTCTGTGGGAAACTGATTCAGTTGCCCAACTTAATCATCCTGACTGAAAACTTATTTATCTGAGATTCTCAGTGTAAATCACACACAAGGATCTTGTGTATGAGAATTTAAAACTCCAGGTATCACACCAAACCCTGAATTTAAGTCATTGTCCATCTGTTTTCCTCCTAATTCATTTCCCAACTATTCCTGCCCTTTTTCCCTCCCTGGATCTGTCCATTTTAGCCATCTGTCCATCTGTCCATCCATCCATCCATCCATCCATCCTTCTTTCTTCCAGCCATCTGTCCATCCATACACTCATCCACTTGTTTAGCCCTGGAACCACTACAACAAATAAGATGATGGTGGTATCTTTCTTCTTGCAGCTTGCAAACAAATGGTCAATTGATTGCTCCTTCCAATAAAAAGGATTCATTGTTACAGATTACCAAAAATGTTTATGTATTCTTTTCATCACTAAATATTTATTGAGTTCCTTCTACATGCTAGACCAGTGCCAATATTCAGCAGGAACTAAGAAGATATTCCTGCTCTCATGGAATTCCCCAAGACAGAAACAACAAGAACCACATAAGCAGGCAGGTCTGTACAGACCTTCACCTAGGAGCAGAAATATATAGTAAGGCAGAAATGTAATATAGAACCAAGTATACATATAACGAAAATCATTCCATTCTTAATTACAGTGACCCACAAGTCCTCCTACAATGCCAAGACCCAAGATCGGGCTAAGTGCTATGTGATTGATCTATGGATGTGTGTGGAGTTCTCCAACAGCCTAGGCAACACAGGAAAGCACATTGTATACTTATCTAGTTTTGTCAGATGGAAAGGAAGTGTATCATATTCACTAACCAGATAAAGTTTTCCTAGTAACTACTAAAATAGTCCTATACCAAATTTCCTAAAGGGCATGCTCAATGGTGGGCAAGGCAGTCTCTTCACTGACCTCTCTGTACCAAACATAGCAAGCCACAAGTTAGTGATAAGGACAGGTTCTTATTCCATCATCCCCTGTCCCTTTCCCCTACAAGGGATGCTAAAGGGAATTGCTGCAAACTAGTCATTAAGAGATGTGAGGGAGAGACTCCTCTTAAGTAATGTTCGTTGGGTGACCCCGCCTAAATTATTCAGTTCTGTGTACCTGCCTCTTTCTCAGACTCTCCCAGTTGTCTTGACACCTGCCTTCCTACTTCTATTTTCATATCTAATCAATGTTTCCTTTTCTTCTTCATTAATTCCTCTTGCCTCCTTTTTGGAAAAAAATCATTTGACTTAAACCTATGAATGACAAACGACAGAGACAAAAAGAAGGACCACCTCCTGCTTTGGCTTGAATTTGCGGCTCAGCTTTTCACACAACCTTTAATGACATTGGCCTAATGCCTCATCAGCACTTGGAGTTTTTCCTGTTGTCCATGTAAATCACTGCAGTAGCCTTCGGTCTTGGCAGATAAGTGAACTGTAAATAATTTTGCTTTAAAATGGATCGATTTGTCATTTTTAAGCCACATGAATTCTTTTCTTCATTTAAGCCTCTAAGTGCTGTCTATATTCATTTGCTCTTCGGAGCAAATATTTTCAGTTCACTTTATAAGTACCTCCATTTCAGAATCATTCTGTGAAATACTGGTGAGCTGATTTTTTCCACCTTCCATTTCCATTTATAAAAAGCATTTCATCTTCCCAATTCCCCCGGCCTGACAGCAGTAAGGGAATCATTCGTTCAGGGGGCCTTGGTACAGTTTTATTTTAAAAGGTCTTGTGATATAGGTTCATGGCCAATGTGTGGCCAAGGATATTTATGGAGTTTTTTAAATTGAGCCCATTTCCTTCTTCATAGTTTGGCTGTGATTTGAAACTCAAATAAAATTGTTGCTTCAAAAATATCAGCACTGGATATTTCCATCTCAGTGTATGTATGGCACCAGCCAGTTACTGAAGCTGGAGACTTGGGGGATAAATAGACTTGTTCCTTTCTCCTTTTCTCCCCTTCTCCTCCTCTCCTTTCCCTCCACTCTCCCTCCCTACCTCTCTCCTCTCCTCCCACTCCCCCTCCCCATATCCACTTGCCATCACAATGTCTTTTCATCTGACTTGCTCCTCTTGTGGTCACTGTGGCTGCCTTGGGGTAAAGCACCTCAGGTGGTTGCCCTGCAGCTGTAGCCTCTTGACTGACTGCTCTACTTTTATTCTTCTCTACCAGTCCATTTACAGTAGCCCACAAGGCCGTCAAGGTCATCTCGGGCCATCCCACTCCTTTGGTGTACCATGCTAAACTTTCTGTTCTTCACGTGGTCCAAGCTCATTTTTGCCTTGAGGACTTAGCACAATGTCTTTCCATTAATGAGATGTTCTTCCCAAATCCTCTCTTTGCCATCTATCTAAAGGACATTACAGTGTGTTGTTATCAGTATGGTATGCATGTTTGATTAATATCATCCACACACACACTTAGATTCACACTCAGGTATAAGTTCCAAGAGCTCAGATACCATCTAGTTCTTGTTTACACATGTGCCCCTCAGTTTTTGGCATGTGGTTGGTTATCAATGTGTATTTATTGAGTGAGTGAATGACTGTATCACAGTACAGGAGAGCTGTACTCAGGAGAGCTAGGTCTGGATACTCTATATTGGTGTTCTAGGTGCATCCATCCCTCCTCCTTCAGTCCTTATTCTTAGTATGAGTAAGGCTCCTTTGACAAACTGGGAAGTGTACTGTTAACCACAGTGTACTGTTAACCTTGTCTTTGGGCTAGTGTCTCACCTAGAAAAACAAAGTGAAAGACAATCGTATTAGATGTAAATCTGAATCTGTGCTATAACTAGTTCAGAAGTAAATTTATTCTCATGTCCAAGTCTTCTGGGAGCTAATCCAGACTGCTGAAAGGGCATGGAAGTTGACTTTAATTTGGGAGCTATATAAACACAGCTCTTCTGTACAATTCAGGGCTCTATCCTGATAAAGGACAACATTGTAGCTAATTAGCATGCTCACAGAAAATAAAAAGGCATATTTTGAACTCCTTTCCCCTCCCACCCAACCCCCACACACAAACAGAATAGCTTCAAAAAACTCAGAGTGCCAATAAAGTATTAAATACAGAATGATCAAATTAAGTTGTTTTCATCATTGAACTTAAGAAAGAACATAGAGTGAGGTTAAGTCTTACTGGGGAAAATCCAAAAAGCTTCCAGACCATAGCATATTGAGCCCATTACTATGCTGTTTACATATGCCAATCAGCGGTAGTTTACTGATGGTTCAGTTTTGAGAGCACATTCTCAGGATGCTCCTTTACTTTTATTTTCCAAATTGAGGTGTAAAGTTTAGATGGCATTTAAAAGGGATTCAGAGGTATAGTTTGACTGAGGCAGTTTTGCAAACTCATTCCAGATTGTATCTGTCATTTTGTGTTAAATTGGACCTAAATGAGTCATTTATTGGGGAGGTGAGAAAGAGTGTTACATGTGAAAAATGGCCCCAGCATTTCCAGTAGACTTCATTTGCACACTCTGTTTATGGCCAAGCCATCCCTCCAGTTAAACTTCAGAGATCTAGATGGTTCATGTCCGAGATTTGTTACTCTAGGACAGACATTGAAGGGCCTCAGAAAACCAAGACAGGACATCCTGAATCTACATACACACATATGGAGCACATACATATTTTCTGTGGGAGAAAGAACCAGGACTTCTACCAGACTCTCTCACTGGGTCAGGGTTGCCAGAAAGGCATCTTTCTCTGGTTCAGGAAGAGGAATAGCGTGGAGGAGATTTGTCTTAGGTTTCAAGGGGTGACTGCTCAAGAAGAAAATGGAACATAGGCCACAAAGTAACCCTACAAAAAAGGAAGATTCTCTGAGGTAATAATCACAGTGTGCAAAGCTTTTTGAAGCTTAGGAGACAAGAGCTTCCAGGGTTAGCCACTTCCTTTAACCATGAAGTGAATTTAGGGTTGATCCAATAGTTAGGCATCTGCTGCTCATTTGAATAACCAAGAGAAGGATTGAATGGGGGGCATGTTAACCTTGGAGGTCCTTTATAGAAGTATTTACTTTTTACATTTAAAATTTTGCCCCCCTTGCCAGAGATGAACGAAAACAAAACACTAAAAGTAAGGAAACAAAAAGTAACAGTCCTCATTAATTCTAGTAATACGGGAAAGGATAAAGTGAAGAGGGGGAAACTCACCTCTAAAGGCATGTTTTTCTATGTATTGCAGAGTGTATTGACACCCCAAATGGACTGATGGTGTACATGGTGGTTTGTAAAGAAGGCCCCTGTAAAGACCACACTAAGGGGCTATATATATATATTCTCAGGTGCACGCAGAAGAGAACAAGTACTGATTCTCACATGACTCTCCCAAGGAAGCTAGAGGCACTACCTTCTGGGGTACAATCAGATACCTACCTGGCCTTGAGAGCTCAGAGGGAGAGGACACTGATGGAAGTTGGTAGAGTCAGGTTCTATTTCAAGTCTTTGGAATGCAAATCTGACCAGGGGTATGAAGGTATTTGTCAGTGTGTTTCTCCTAGGGTCTGAGTGAATTAAGCTTCTCATCACAGTTTTACCAAGATCCCTATGTTAGCTTGGACTATGGTCCTCACATTTCTCCCACAAGTACACTCAGTATAATTTTAAAGGGTCTATCGTACTGTCATTAAATACATGCCCACTTCTTCTCAACTTTGAATACTTACCAAACCCTTATTTAGAGCTGTAATCTATTATAGTCAAGAGCAAATGAGTTTTTGCCTTCCTTTTGTGTTTCAAAGGAAGGACTGGGAGGAGAAGTGGAAAGACCGCTCAGGAGTAAATGCAAAGGGCCTTGGAAATTTATAGCAGGATTCCAGACGTTCAGAAGATGGAGGAAACCTGGGGAGAAAGCAGCTGTATGTAGGATTAATTGTAACACCTGGAGGAAAATTTGGGTACTGTAAATAATTTTAGGGAATTGGAATGGTGAGGTCAAAGTTCTTTTAAATTACTCTACCGGATCTGTAAGAGAGGATGGAGAGGCCCTTCCTGTCCTCTCCCCGTAGTGGTCCTACCCAGAGAAGTATACTGACATGGTATCTATTACATAGGAGGCAGAATCCAGGATTGAATGAGAGAAACTAAACACTTGGAATTATCACAGTCTTTTATTGAAAGAAAATAAGAATATTTTATTTCCCACGCAGGATTTTTCCTCCCTCTAGGCCAGCAGTTCTCAACCTGTGGAACTGTATTAAAGGGCCACGGCCTTTGGAAGTTGAGAACCACTGCTCTAGGTTTTTATTCTCCATTCATTCACCATTCAATCAAAGAGCATTTCACAAAATGGGAAAGGTCTCTGATGAGCAGATTTTGTGAATAGGGACTTACCTATTCTATTGAACTTTAAATGGAATCTTCCCCTTTTAATACTACTTGGACATTGGACAAGCTGCAAATCTAAGAAGGCTGACCCCCTCACAGGTCAACCCATATATAAATTTTGGTCTTGGTTTTCAACCAACAGCAGTGTTGGCAGTTCAAGAGGTGAAATGTAATGCCTGCTAAATTGATTAGCTAAGAATTATGAAAGCTCTTCATGTGACAGTTATTTATATACATAATCGGTACCAGTGCACACATAATTCTAGGCATGATTTTTGAAAAGATTGACCCCTGTTTAGTCTTAGAGTTTAGAAGAACTAATGGCAAACCCTTGGAGAGGAGCTGGGTGTTTTATTATTAAAAGATGCAAGAGATGGAGCCCCACGGGGCATTTTTAGCCCTGATTGTATTTCATCTGGATATTGTAGCCTTATAGCTAAACCACTCATGGTATTTTATGTCACATATTTTTTGTCAAAAAATGGATACATCTTGCAATAAATGATCCCTGTGTCTTAGCTGAGAACCTGAGAGGAAAATTGGATTTGTTTTCTGCTACAGCCCAGAGAGCAGTATGGTTTGTGATTATGTCTTTCTATCTGGTCCACCCCTCTGTCTATCTGCCATTCATCTGGGGATTTATCTGCATTCAGCATTAGCTGAAGAAAGGTGGGAGCCGAAATGTTGATATATTTATGTATGTGTATGCAGAAGTGCTTTAAAAGACAAGCTGGTGGAAAACACCCACTCAGGAAACTAGGAATAATCTTCTCTTCTTGCCCCTCTCACTTGCTTTTAGCAACCACTGGAAAGGAAAGACAGCCAGAATAGTTCTCAGCACAGTGTTTCCAGCCACCGAAGCCTGCACACAGCATCCCCAAGCCACAGCACACAGGTGCTCCCCGGGTACCCACCTGCAGAGGCCCCGGCTGCAGATCAGACTGACAGCTCTGGGCAGAAAAAACCAGATCCTTTTAAAATCTGGGCCCAGTCCAGGAGCATGTACGAGAACCGACGTAAGTAACATCCCAGCTCCTGTCTTCCCCAGACCCCTCTCCCAAACTGCTTTCTCTTGAGGCTTATTGAACACAGAAGTGTTTCAGTGTGTAAGCCAGATAAAGGAAAATCGGAATGAGAGTCGAGTGCTTCTCAGAGTGAATCTACCCTGCTGGATATTCATAGAAACTCCCTTATGCCTTCAATTTAAGGAGGTGGTAAAAACGGATGGTCATCAAATAAATGTCCTGAATAAAAATAATATTTTTTCTCCCTTTAGTTAAAAGAAGTGGCAGATAGGAGCTGTTGTCTCATTAATTCTTCCCCGAGTGGAGATTGTGGCACACTCTGAGCTCGTGTTTTGTGAAGCAGATCTGATACACAATAGAACACAAATGTGATTGGTTTGGATTGTAGGGGCAATGAGAAGAAATTAAATGCTTTCTTGCATTCTCTTGGTTTTTTAAAAGACTGGCAGTTCTTTTAAAACCAGTATCAGTCTTTGTAAACATTCCCCTCAAAAAGAAGAAAATGAACGTTTTGTGCTTTAATTATTTGTAACAGTGGTTAAGGGTTTCACTTGGCTTTACCTTTTTCTATAAACACAAGCTAGTGATGACACGCTTTGTAACATCTCAATTCTTATAAACCTAATATCCCCTTCATTTTTATTTTCTTACTTTTTCTCATGAAATGATTGCCAAAGACTTCACCCTGACTAATACTCACTTAACAAGGAAAGTTCTTAAAATGCTTAAAATTTTAGATTTTAGGTGATGCAAGTTGGCTTTTTTTGGCCATTGATGTTTTCTGATATTTTCTCACGAGTATAATTGGTCAACCATGAAGTCTGCATCATGACGGTGGATGTTGAAGGGTCTTAGAAAAACAAGAAGAGAGAAGAGAATTATTTTGCCCATCCTCCTTATCCCTGCCCCCACCCCACTACCCCCAATGTATGTTTCATTGCCTATCTAAAACTGTGGTCATCTCACAGGCAGAGCCCTCACAAAGAGTGTGGCAGAGAGGGTCATGTGTTGTGTTGGCTGGCTATGTTGTGTTTCTTTTGTTCCCTGAGGCATGTGTTGGGAGATTTTAGCTCCCCTGTGACTCAAACAGAACAGGAGAATGAGGCCAGAAGCCCTGTCTGAGGAGGAAAGTTGGGTGAAACTCAGCAGTGAGGTGGTGCAGGTGAGCCTGGAGTCTTCCTGGTTGCTACCAAAGGTTAGAAGTCAATCAGGCTTCCTTCCATCCTTTCCCTCTTCAAGGGAGAAATATCATAGCCTTCTTAGAACAATGGAGCATGGAATTAAATAGGCTGTTTTGCTCAAAGTTAACTCTGCTGACAGAAGCCAGCTAAATTCACCCCTAAAGTACCTTAAGGCCAGACCAGAGGAGACGAAGTTCCATTTGGAACATCCCTCCAACGCAGTAGATGCTAAGGTAGAATGCGGGCTCTGTCTTCATTATGTCTCCTTTCTAATTTTGTTGATTCAGCTGAAGAAAACCATGGACAAACCGTGTTCCAGAGAGGAATAGTCTCATCTTCCCTCCACATCTCTAACTATGCACTCTTCTAGTCAGTGGCCCAGCTTCTGTTACTGTCGAAATACCGCCTTATTGACTGTGCTTCTGCATTCCTCAATACAAGACACGTTGGTGATTGAGTTGTCCATGTATGGATCTTTTTGTGATAAAATAAATCGTGCTCTGAAGAGCTGGCAGGGCACCCTAGGTTGACAGGACAATTTTAATACATCTGTTTAATAGAAGGCTCCCGTGCAAATGCCATTTTCACTCTGGTGGAAACAGAATTTCTTAAGAATTGGGATTTAATCTGATTTTTTTTTTTTTAAGTTTTCACCAGGGGGAAGAAAAGAGAAGTAAGTAATATGGCCATAGCCAGCTGCGGTAAAGCACTGAATTTGCTCAGGTGGCAGCCAGACTGAAATGTTTGGAATAGTAGCAGTTTTTTGTTCCTTTACTTTTTTTTTAACATCTGAGGAATTGGATATAGCAGCACAAATGAGAATCAATTTGGTTTGGGTGATTGGAAGCTGTGTAATTGAGTGATAGTAACAACCTAATTGATGTTAAGATTCACATGGATTTCTTCAATACTGGATAAGGACAATGATGAGACTTCCCTCCTCCCCCCATGATAATTATTCGATGTCTATCACAGATTCTCCTCTTTTTTTGCGGTGCCTAGGAATGACCCTGCATCACTCTTGCCTTTAAATAAGTATTTTCCTTTATTGCAGATCAGTTTCTGCCATTCCCCAAGGTGGTTTTGTGGTCTTTTGGAAGAAAAAAAAAATGCATACTAGTCTTGTTAGATGTGGCTCCCTGCCCTTCTCTCCCAGGACATGGTTAAATGAGCAAAATACTTCAGGAAAAAAAAGGAAAATTGAAATCAGCAACAAACAGCACCATCACTGTACCACATTATCCCCTTTTTGTTGAAAACACGTCTTTCTTATATTTTATTGTTAAGAACAATGTGAAAACATCACATATCTTCACTTGAGCTAAATGATTTGCAAAATGCCATATTCTTGATATGGTCATCTCTCAAAACAGCAGTGTCAGAATGAATCCATCTGAATTATAGACAGGTTAATGAACCACTTTGAATGGTTTCAATGTTTAATTAAAAACAAAGAGAAGCATTGAAGGGGCTTTAAAAGCCCTGGTGCCCACTTTGTATTTTCTCTAGATAACACAGAGATTGTGCACATCTTTAAAAGTGATATTGATACAATCTCACTAGTAAATGTTCAGCAAAAAATAGGCTAATATCCAGTACTGTTTACTATAAAAGAAATTATAAAGCTTGGCATTGAAACTTTATCTGTTCAAACAATATAGTTGGAAAGGGAAGAAGCTCACAGCGACCCTATTAGCCAACATTGTAAACCTGCCCTACTGTAGACAGACGTGCTTGTCAGTTTGGAATTGATGGATGAGGTTCTTTATCATGCTCAGTTTAAGAAGCTTGGGTATACTTGGAAATTTAAAAGTTAGTATATAAGTTCCTATTTGTGTGATTATTCAGATCTTGAACAGATCCAGTGACTTACATCTCTAAATATGAGAATTATTCTGGTTTGAATGAAGCAGGTATTAGTTCAAGAATGAATTCCATTAGGAACTTGATACTACCCTTTCATTAATAAATGCTGTAGGGTAGAGTAGCACAAACATACTTGAGTTTTTTCAAAAGGCAATCAGAGTTTAGACAAACCTTCATGACATGACTGAAATAAGGCCATTCGAGAATGTGTACTTTGCAGTGTAATTAAATACGAAGACTAAGGTAGTAATGGTAGATACAGGAAACCCTCAATGGTACAGCTGTAAATTCTAGCTTTTTGAAGGGTAAAGCACTGAGGAAAAAAATAAACTCAAACTATAGTCCTTTAAAATCCATAGCAACCATGACCTTTATTGTGAAAGCTGACCTGCCCATTCCTTGTCAATCGAGACTACACTAGAATGAACTAAGAGAAAGAACGCACATTAAGCTTTGCAAAATTGTGAAATTAATATTCCAGCTATGTCACCTTCGCCTGCGTCGGGATTGAGCAAGGGTGAAAGAGAGAGAGAAATCAATTCTACAAGTTTTGGAGAATGTCAGAGTAAGGATCTGCTGAAAACTTTTGTTCGTCCATTATCATTCATCCTGTTCAACGTTCTCATTGGTCTGGATGTCTGAGGGGAAGTTCTGAAAAAGGAGGGAAGAAAAATACAGTCCAAAAGGAAGTACTTTACCATACTTGTTGACCAAACACAAAAGACAAGATGAAATTTAAAAAATGTTAAACATGACTTTGCAGAGTCTAGAAATATGTGCTATACCTCTAGTAATGGACACACCAGGAATTTCTCTGCAAACCTGGTGATTCTGTTCTTCCTAGTTATCAAAGAAAGTCTTCTGACTGCTTTGCTGAGGTTGGTAAAGCCAGTAGGAGATTAGCTGCTGAGATTGTTCCCTATGCTTAGGGCTTAAAAATGAAGAAAACTGGACAGATTTTCTTAGCTCTATTTAATTTACCATTATTAAAGTAAATGATAGTAATATCAGAAAAATGACTCTACCCCACTGCCTCCAAAAAACATAACAAAAATCTACCTGAAATAAAGAAGAGAACAAACTGGGGGTAGTAGTGTAGAAACCTCACTGCTTTGATGAAGAAGCAGTGTCCCAGGACACAGAAGAGAAATTTTATAACCCCAGAATATGTCAGTACCGACTTATCACCCAAGTTCTATATCTGGGTAAATGGCATTCAGTTGGTGGAAGAGTAAACTGTTAAAATGCTAAAGTACCAAAAGACTTTCTTTGTAACGTGTGTGTCAGTGTTTGCGTCTGGTGTTTGGTGGCCCATCATTAGTATCGTTAACATTCCAAGAGTCAGTGGGTATCTTCCTTTTCAACAGAAAACTTTTAAAATAAATTTGCCTTTTCTCCAGGAACTAAACTATGTAATAAGCCTAAGTCTGTTGGCCACATCCTCCCACACCATGATAGCTTCCACCTAAGTGAGCAACAGAAGGCAGAAACTTGCTACATTTGGTGTCACCGTGGGATGGGCAAATGTTCCAGTGTTAAATGATGCTGAGGAAAATGGGTCTGGCCCGGAGGTGTCTGCAGAGGCTCTTTTGTTTTTCACAGAAAAGCCGCACACTCAGCAGACCTAAAACGGACTCTGCCAGGAACCCAGGGCTGGCTGGAAAGCACCAGTGGTCTGTTTGGGTAACAGTCTTCCTGCTTGAGTGAAGCAAAGATGGAGATACAACTTGATTTAATTTGTTGTTTCAATGAGGCTATTATAGCAAAATTCCCTTTAGCTACCTACTTGATCAGAAAGAAAATATTGTTACCCTAGTGTGCTCCAGAAAATATTACTCTCAGTTGTGTTCATGGGAATACTGTGCTATAGCTTAGCTCCCTGTTCCATGGCTTAGCCTCAGCAATTGTAATAAAAAAGGCTTAGATGAAGTAGTACCCATTGAAAGCCATGGCATTGAGATAGCTCAAGCAAAACGATCAGATTCAAACTCCTGTGATTTGTACCTACTGTTCATTTGGTTTCTTCTCTCTTGGAGTGTTCATTCACTGTACAATTTAAACTTTGGGGTGAGTCACTAAAAAGGGACATCTCTTGCCAACTTGAAATCCAAACATCCACCTTCTTCTTCCCTATTCCATGGTGCAAAATTGGAGAATCCAAGAATTAAATTCTTGGGCCTACACACTCCTTTAACCCCAAATCCAGTTAATTAAATAAGCCAGAGAAAGCACACCAAACAACATTTGAAAATCTTTAGGATTAACCGCAACTGAGTTGGGTTTTTTTTAAATAAAGGATATGTTATTTTATGGTTTATAAAACACCCTGTGTATACATTAAAATATTAAATGGAAATAACTTCTTTCTTACCTTAGTGAAGTAACAGCGGTGTATAGAACAATTTCATGTGCAGTTAATGTTTTGTTATGGAAATTACTTTTCTCTGTAAAAGATGAGATTTTCGTTTTAAAGCCCTGGACCATTGCTGAGTGATAAAAGCAAAATATCAAGTTATTGGATAATAAATTAATACTCACAATGTTAAAATATCATAGGCAAACTCTGAGTAAAGCAGTTTTAGCAGTGAAATATCGTTCATTAATATAGAATTTTTTGTCATCACCCATTTATCTTAAGGATGTGGAAGGCTGGCTACTTTTTGGTAATAATTTTGAAATCCTAGTAAACTTTGTATGGTCTTCCATCAATTATCTGCTGTGAATTCTAGAAACCTCCCCCCCCCCCAAGCATATTAAAATCCATGGAAGTTCAAATCTCTTATATAAAATGACATAAAATTAACATAACCTAAATACATCCTCCCATATACACTTTAAATCGTCTCTAGATTACTTATGATACCTAACATAAAATAATATATATTTTTTAAATATATTATATACCTAATATATATGCTAATAAATATATTAAATACCTAATATAAATGCTATGTAACTAGTTGCTGTACTGAAATGTTCAGGGAATAACAAAAAAGTTTACACATGTTCAGCACAGATGCAATCATAATAGGCCTAACTAAAATTTCTGTCCATAGTTGCTTGAATTCAAGGATGTAGAGCTCATGGATATGGAGGGCCAACGGTATTTGGGAATATCAGGATTTTGAAAGTTTTCTCTTTCTCTCTTTTTTATTTTGCAAAAATATAATCTGATACCAAATTATTAGCATTGCTTATCTTGATTATTTTAAGGAAGAAAAAAGTGAATTAAAAATAAATTAGAAACTTCTTAAACCAAGTTGTTTTCTCTTATTCTCTAGTTGATAAAACATTGGTGATTTAATAAGACTTCTAAATCCTGAGAGCCAGCTCCTGCTTCTGCAGTACAGTGACTTAGCATGAGTTTTGTTCTGGGACGTGGACATCTACTTTGTGCTGTGGCATATGATAGTTTGAATTTACTTAATTTTCCTTTAAAGAATATGAAGGGAAGTAGTTAATGCTGACATCTAAGGAGCTGGGCTTGATTAGAAGTTATCAAACAGTGATCAGGCCTTTGAAAGAAATCCAGGGCTCAGTGACTCTTCCCACTGTTTACTTTGACCCCATGTCGTCTGTGATCCAGATAATTGTTTCTTTGTGTCAGAAAGCTTTCATCTGCCCAAGCTCCATCATTCTTAGTCCTGTGATTGTGTTCATTCATCTTATGGATGTGATTGCTTTTATCAGTGAGATAATCTCACCTTTTTCTCCTTTCTGCAGTTCCAGATTACCAGGAACAAGACATCTTCCTCTGGAGAAAAGAGACTGGATTTGGATTTAGGATTCTGGGTGGAAATGAACCAGGGGAACCAGTGAGTCTTTTGCCAGCATTTTTTTCCTAAGACTTCAAAGCAAATTGGGGGCAGGCAGTTGACAAATCACCAAGACAAATCACTGACTCTTTCATCTTGAGCAGTGTGAGTTTTTCATTGGATTTTGTGGAGCTCTCTTTATCTTTAGGAAGAAGAAACTAGATCCTTTCTAAAAAGTTTATGTTAGTGTTTGTGAAAGTGGTAGCTGCAGCATCTGAAGACCTCCACTAAGGGAAAGGAAAATAGGCTCAGTGCCCGTAGCACAGTGGTTACGGTGCCAGCCACATACACTGAGGGTTCAAACCTGGCCCGGGCCATCTAAACAACAATGACAACTGCAACAAAAAATAGCCGAGTGTTGTGGTGGGCGCCTATAGTCCCATCTACTTGGGAGGCTGAGGCAAGAGAATCGCTTGAGCCCAAGAGTTTGAGGTTGCTGTGAGTTATGATGCCACTGCACTCTACTGAGGGTGACATAGTGAGACTCTCTCGAAAGGGGAAAAAAAAAAAAGGAAAATAGAAAGCAAAATAGGAAGAGGAATCAACTAATCAAACAAAGGCTTGGTCATTCTGGTCAATTCTCAATCTGCCAGCAGATAGTGATCTTTGCATGTTGAGTAGCTGGTAGGCAGAAGTACTTCACAAAAGTAGAGAAGAACCCTGAAGAGGGTCAGGAGACATTTAGGCCTCAGTTTCCTTAGCTTTAGAATAAATTTACCATAACATCACAGAATTCTTTTGAAAGGGGAAAAAGACTGTTAATTTCATTGTGCTAATAATAGGTGTCACTCATTGAGCATTTACTATGTGCCAGGCAGACTTTTAACATATCATGTCTTACTGCATATAATGCACATTTTTTTGCCCACATTTTTGAGAGAAAAATAAGGACGTACATTATACATGGAGAGTATGGCTCAGGAGCAGAGTAGTCCAGCAGGCTTCCTAAGGTTGCTACACCCTCCTGCCTGGGTCTGCTGGGCACACAGGGTTCCAGTCCATGGGAGTCTGGGATCTGGTGGGAGCAGGCTGGAGCCTCCTTCACAGAGCATTGCAGTCAAGGGAAGGAGCGGAGGCAGGTCATGCAGAAGGGACTGGGTGCTCTGTGCAGGCCACAGGGACCCACCTGGCTGCCCAGGGCCCAAACAGCCTTAGAAGCTCCCACTTTCCCAGACTATGCCAGGAGAGAGGAAAGGGGGAGTGTTAGCCTTCCCTACATGTGTCTCTTCTGGCCAAGAACTGCCCATTCTCCCAAGGAGGGTTTTCCTAAAAGTTTGGGCCAAAACACATGGGTGATCATTGTGCACGAGAGCACATTTTATGAGGCAAAATACAGTGCATTCTCTCATTTATACATCAAACTCATGAATTTCTCTTTAGTTTCCAAATCAGAAAATTAAAGCACAGAAAAGTTCATTAACTTGCCCAAGATCATAGCTTTATTAAATTGAAGGATTGGCAAGGATCTGGCTCCAGAGTCTATATTCTTACCCACTATTTTGTCCATAGATTTTTGTAAGTTATAAATTTATAAGTTATAAATATTATATAATGTAAGTTATAAGTAGTAATTATAGTATTATTATCTACTGACATAAAGGAAAAAAAGTTTGGGCACCTACAAATATTTTAGCTAACTTTCAGTGAATGGTGTCTATAATAGCAAGACACTAAATACAGTTAGCTGTTTTAAATTGTACATGAACTTTATGGACCCCTTGTATAAGGATTGTTCACTATTGGATGCTAATCAACTTCAGAAATGGGGATGTCAAACCAGACTTTGTTTAATTCTTCATTTGTTTAACAGTATTTATTATTTACTCCTTATTATTAGTCAGAATGCTGGACCTTTAGAAAAAAGTAATAATATTTTAATTAGCAGGGTTTTTAAGAAGATAGGAAAGAAGAAAAGAGTTTATACAGGAGATGAGCAAAGTGACTTATTTTTGCAGAGAAGAAAAAGAGTGAGTCATCAGTAGACTACAGATAAACATCAAGGAACCATGCAAAAAAATAGGTCTTCTTTCCACTGCTTGAGAATTGTTGCAGCACCTAGCACAATGTCTCACACACAGTGGGCATGCAGTAAGTGATTATGGTATGCATACAGAATTTAATGAATGAGTTGAACTGTTCCTGGAGATGGTTTACTGTTAATGCAATAGTAAGCCAGGAGGGCAATGTTTTATCCATCATCCACTTACTCAACAGATTTATATTGGTCACATCGTGCCACTGGGTGCTGCTGATACAGACGGCCGCCTGAGGTCTGGAGATGAATTAATCTGTGTGGATGGGACACCAGTAATTGGAAAATCACACCAGCTTGTGGTCCAGCTTATGCAACAAGCTGCCAAGCAAGGTCATGTCAATCTCACAGTGCGGCGTAAAGTGGTTTTTGCGGGTATGTTTTTCATTAATTTCTTCAGACGGTGCACTGCCACTTTATTCATAGAAAAGGCCTCCTTCCTGTGTCTGCCTCCCCAAGCATCTATTTTAGCAAATGTTTGCAAAATGTGATCAAGCTCAGAATTTCCAGATGGCTGGCTTCTCTCAAACCCTGCAAAACTACTGTCACTCTAAAGTACTTTACTGTTCCATTTGCATATGTTCAGCAAAGGTTTCTAGAAGAAAAGTAGTTGAACATATATATTTCATTCCTCCCATCCCCTTGCAAACCAGAATTTAGCCATCCTCTTCATTTGGTGATAATTCTTAAGAAAAAGGGTCATTATGAAAGTCAGAAGAGTTGCAGCTTCACATGAACAGAAAAGAAATTTAGTTTGTGCAGCAAAATAAGCTCATAAAAATTAGCGATGTCTTACTTTATTGCTGACTATCATATTTTAAATGAAGTATTTGTCTACTTTTTTCTCTTTTTTTGCTTTCTACAGGAAAGTTTTAAGAGCTAGGCATTTCTCAGTCATTTTTGATTCCTTCCTCCTGCTTGCAATGCAAGCTTCAAACTTTAGTTCTCAAAATACGACGTATCCTTTCAGACTCAGCTCAAATATAACCTCCTCCCTTAGAAATTCCCTTCATCCTCCCACTGCCTTGAGATTTTAGCATTCCCTCCCAGCCATTCTTGTGACTCATGGTTTACTTCTGTACCAGAGTCTGCCATTTTGAGATAGCTCCTTGTGCGAGTGTCTGCTCTTCCCGTGGACCTGCCAGCTTCTTGAAAGCACATACCTTGATAAGTTCATCATTGTAAGTAGCCCCTACCTTGAGGACAGAACCCAGTATGCAGAGGAAGCAGATTAAGTGTTGTATCAACTGAACAACTAAAGAAATATGACATGAGAAATATTATAAATTCTCCATAGCATTAATACTAGTGAAACAAATACCTATCAGATAAAATTAATTAGTACCTTGTTTAAAAAAAAATATATATATATATATAGATATATATATAGATATATGTATATATCCCATTTAAAATGGTATATAATTAATTACAGAATTAGGATTTTAAATTCTAGAGTGAGAGTCCTACCTCCTGCAGCCATGGAAGACAGTGTTAATCAGCCCTTAATGGTTTCCCTACAACTCATTTATGGCCTCAGAATCCTTAAGATATGTATTACATGCAGCTAAAAGCAATCAACTACAATTGGATTTTGAGATGAGACAAAAACTGTTTGACTTCCCTGGCCCATATAAAAATAATAAGGCAATGCAATTTTCAAAAAAAATTATTTCAGGCTGGGCACGGTGGCTCATACCTGTAGCGGGTGGATTACCTGAGCTCAGGAATTTGAGACCAGCCTGAGCAAGACCCCCATCTCTAAAAATATGTGGGCATTGTGGCAAGTGCCTGTAGTCCCAGCTACTCAGAAGACTGAGGCAAAAGGATTGCTTGAGCCCAAGAGTTTGAGGTTGCTGTGGGCTACAACCCCACAGCACTCTACCAAGAGCGGCAAAATAAAACTCTTATCTCAAAAACCAAAAAAAAAAAAAAAAAAAAAATTCAGGTTTATTTTTAAAATCTTAAATATTTTGAGTTTTTAGCTCTATGTAAAAGATGTGCTAAATCTATGAAGAGACTTTATGCTAAATGAAATAAGTTAGTAACAAAAGGACAAATATTATATGATTCCCCTTATATGAGATACCTAGGTAGGCAAATTCTGAGAGACAGAATGTAGGATGGTAGTTACCTGGCTTAAGGGGAGGGAAATACAGGGAATTAAGTAGTTTAATGAAAATAGAATTTCAGTTTGAGAAGGTGACAAATTTCTGGAGATGGATGATGAAATGGATGTACAATAATGTTCATGTATTTAAGCCACTCAAACGTACATTTAAAAATGGTTAAAATTTTGTCATGCATATTTTTCCACAATAAAAAAAAAGCTATGAAAAGAGAAGCCTTGGGGAATAAATCTGGTCTTGTCCAAAACTTAAACATGACACATTTTGACATTGGCATGGTTGGTCCCACCTACTATACTGCCTGTTTAGGACAACTTTACCCTGTTGCCTGACAAAGCAATGAAAGTGCCGTGGTGGCTAAATTCAGAAGGCCAATGTTTCCAGTTCTGTGAACAGAGTAGATATTGACATCTGGGAGCTATTAGGGAAGCAGTGCATACCTCTCCCAGGTGTTGTCACAAATCCCATGTATGGTAGGTGGCCTTAATGGTTCAGTCCCCTTACTGTCTCTTAGAAATATGACTCAGAAGTAATGACAATATAAATTGTTCAGTGAAGGTTGTATCTGTGAAGCAAAGATGGTGGTCCTCACCAGTGAGACTCACACCTGCACCTCGTCAGCATTTTCCCTTGTGCAATAAGGAAATATTTCAGAGGGGGCTGATGTGGCTGCACACTCGAATCTGAGCATGGATGTTGATAAACGTATGCTATAAATGACACACAGTTTGGGAGGCCTCCTGGGTATTCAGGAGGGGTTGTGTTTGTAGATCTGAATGGTTAATATTTGCCAAGCATGGGGGCGGCTCCTGTGGCTCAAAGGAGTAGGGCATTGGCCCCATATGCTGGAGGTGGTGGGTTCAAACCCAGTCCTGGCCAGGAAAAAAAAAAAAAAAAAAAAATTTTTGCCAAGCAAGAGAAGCTGTTTTCAGTCCTTACCGCCCGCTGTGTTTTCAGCCCCTATACCTGGGAGGTCAGGGGCTGTCTCCCTGGGTTAGTCTTACGATTTCTTGCAGGTGGTGGCCCTGGAGGACTCATGGGGGGGGGGGGGAGCATTTTTCAATGAAGTCCAGTGGCTTAGACATGCGTCTGTCGGTTACAGTGCCCAAAGCGGAGAACGAGGTGCCCTCGCCAGCCTCCTCTCACCACAGCAGCACGCAGCCCGCGTCTCTGACGGAGGAGAAGCGCACGCCGCAGGGCAGCCAGAACTCGCTCAACACCGTCAGCTCGGGCAGCGGCAGCACCAGCGGCATCGGCAGCGGCGGCGGCGGGGGCAGCGGTGTGGTGAGCACCGTGGTGCAGCCCTACGACGTAGAGATCCGCCGGGGCGAGAACGAGGGCTTCGGCTTCGTCATCGTGTCCTCGGTGAGCAGGCCCGAAGCAGGCACGACCTTTGGTGAGTGCTGGAAACGATTTCCCCAGGGTGTCTTGCTAGATGGGAAGGGATTGCTTCCAAGTAAGATGGCCAAGTCTCAGTAACAGAGACGCTTTCCTACGCCTGGCTTTGGGTAAAGTCTTCACTGGGGATGGAGTCTATTTGGCAGCTTTTTCCATCCCTGAAGTTGGGATCCTTTTCCAACCCTCTCATCTTCCATCCTGAATGTGTGCTCACATACACACAACTTCAAGTGTATGTGAGATACGTGTGGAATTTGAATGACAATTCCTTGACCGTGATTTTTGCCAGAAAACACTTTTGAAGGGTCCTGAGTAGGATGTCACTAACAGCAATGACCTCAGAAAGTCTTAAGGGTTTTAAAAGGAGCATTCCCCGGTAAAAACACTCTAGAAGCAAAGGTGTAAGGAGGGAAAATGCACGTTCTGCATGAGGCGCTCTTCCCACCACATCTGCATTTTTGCTGTATCATTACAAAATTTTTGTTATTTTTAATTTTAAATATTTTAATTTTGCTTAAGAATCTGGTTAAAAATCTGAGTTATGGGTCCTTTGATTTTCCTGTCTCATCCAGATGTTGGGGGTTTCAGCAAAGTATGGAGAAACACAGCTGTCACCCTCACAGCAGGTTAGCTCTCTGCTGGGTGCACTAGCAGAGACAAACAGAAACCCAGAGCCATCCGGGAACTAGTATTCCATGAATCATTGTTCCATTAGAATGGCTTATACATGTACATTCCCCAAATATTCCACCTTCCTGGTATGATAAGAAATCTTTTGTCTCCCAAGCATGTTTGTTATTTATAATGGAATATGATGGGAGAACGGGAAGGGCTGTGCAGGCTTTTCATTCACCTCAGCTCTGTTCACAAAGGACTTACTTGCTTGGAGTATGATGCATAGTAGTCTAGGTCACTCACTGGCCAGGATCAGCAAGGTGCTACGTCCCTTTAGCATTCTGATCCAGTAGAACTCACTCAATTTAGTCTTGGAATGTTGCTTCCTGCTAAAGCTGTCTCCCCCCGCTAAGTTTTAGGTTCATTTGGGGACAATGACTCAGCCAGGTCTGTGCATGTGTGGCTGCAGTAACAAGTGCCCATTACTAACAGTGCTTTTGTGAGCTACATTCATACAGTTATCACAGCATGTCATGGATGGATGACCTGACATCAAGGCAAGGGTTGTTTTTTCTGTTTCGTTTTTTAATTAATTCTAGATGCTTTTCTGTTTAATAGAAAAAATAAAGGGAAAGGCAGAAGGGGGGAAATCCCAAGTTGTATTCTTCAGCTCTGTATTTTAACCATCCCCATGCATCCTGTGATGTTCTCAGGCTGTTTCTGAATTGTCAGTTTCACTTTCTAGAAAGACATGGCAAATATGTCACGTGTCTATGTGTTAATCTAATGAATATCATATTCACATACTCACAGTTTGGTTTGTTTTCCTTTGACTCTCACAATAAACAAATTGTACTTTGCCTAATACCTTGCATGAGATTTCTGGCTATGCACAGCTTTCCTTATACTTGCTGTTTGATACCTTTGTCACTCAAACTGTCTTTGGAAATGAGCTAGATGTAACCAAGATTTTGATTTTGAGTATGGAAGCTTTCTACCATGCCTGCCTGTTGGAGTCCAATAGACAACTTACTTCCTTTTAAAACATTATTTAATCTTGATGTGAGTTACTATGATGCAAACTCAGGCAAATATGCTGAAATTCAAAGGAATTAAAGTGCATTTTCCCACCCATTTTATCTTCAAGTTCCAAATTATGATGGAAGAATCTACTCAGTTGGTTTTAATGTCTCGCATGTTAATTTTGTCACCCTTTCCAAAAGGTGACTCAATTGGATAAATATCTTCATAGTCCCCAGAAAAATTCTCAGAATAGGTGAATATGCATTAGAAATTTTGAAACTCAACACATGACTAACTAGAAACCCTCTGTGAGGCCTCAAAGCCATTTTTCCACCTCTCTGGAAGTTTGCAATAACTTGGATCACCTCAAAGTGCACAATAAACCTTCCTCTTCAAATGCACTTTTCCTGGTTTTTCATATTGTGGATATGCAGTAACTGGTGATGAGAAAGGAGATGATTAAAGGAAAAGGATCAAGTGATGATTTCAACCTACCTTCAGATCAGTGTCCTCAGCCTGAATAGGTAGAAGATTTTCATATTCCTTTGAGGGGATTTTTTGAGGCAGGAAGATGGTTTCAGAGCTAAGGAACCAGACCCTACCCAGAAACCACATGAGATAGACTGATTGAGTGAACGTTCCTAAAAGGAAAGCTAAGTTCTACGGTTGGGCTCTCTTGGCTCATGTCTTGTGGTTATGCCCTTTTTCTAAAGCTTTCATCATCCCACATAGAAGGCAGAAAGTTTAAGTGTTTGTTTATTAGGTGTTTTCAGACTGAAGTTTTGGTGCTACCAGACTCTTATGCTTCACCAGACGCCCAGTGATTATTTTTCTAAATGGAGAAAGAACAAAACATTGGCAGAAGCTTAAATAACAGCTGGCAAAAATGAAGTGATATGAATACAGAATGAGTAAAAGCATTCATCCCAACTTGAGTTTCACATATGCAGTCCCCAAATAAGCCATCAGCAAGTTATTTTTGGGCTCTTGAGAATCTTTGAAGTTGCCAAATATCCCACATTTTGTAATAGATTAAAGGAGGGAGGCTGGGGTTTCCCTCTAATTTTGAGTGAGGTAAGGATTACAGCAATGAACTGTAGGTTCAGGGCAGTAGCTCCTTATAACAGCACCCCGAATATTGCCAATGTTTTGACCCTCAGTGCAGAGCTCTCCTTTAATAACATTTGCTTAATGCTTTAATTAATTAACACTTAACCTTTTCTTTCCCTTTTCAACCCTTTTTCTCCTCCCTTCACTATATTCTCACATAACTTAAAAAAAAACTAAAACTCACTATCAAAGCAGGCAATGCATGTGTGGCTATGCCTCACAAAATAGGTCGGATTATTGAGGGGAGCCCTGCTGACCGCTGTGGCAAGCTGAAAGTAGGAGACCGGATCTTGGCAGTAAATGGATGTTCCATCACCAACAAATCCCATTCAGACATTGTCAACCTAATCAAAGAAGCGGGAAACACAGTTACCCTCCGCATCATTCCCGGGGATGGTAAAGTATACCTGTTATCTCTCTTTCTATCTCTCTTGCTCCCTCCCACTCTTTCTTATTAGTGTTCATGTAATTGAATAGTGTTGATTCACAGGCAGCTTTATCCATCCCTAACTGAACACACCCATTCAATAAAAATGATCCATTGTTACTAAACCATACCTCAAACCCTCTTATTTAATCAATCCTCCAGCCCCGTGATCCTGTGTCAGGGCATGTACAGCGTGGCCATGAGGTTCATGTACAATTTAACCAAATTCTGTGGCCACCCTGTATAAAGATTTCAGAAAAATTTCGAAGGTTCCCAATTTATTTTGTTTTTGGTATCCTCACCAACTATAGAATCGTGTGGTAAAGACCCCCTGATGTTTTACCTGGAGATCATTAATGATTTTTTTTTTTTTTTTTTTTTTTTTTACGCAGTCACCAAAATTTAACTGTATAATATGGTGGTAACATTACAAAACTGATATAATGGCAGTGCTGGGCCAGTACTAGTGATACATTTTTTTTCAGAATAAGTGACTATATGAAAGATTTTGTTTTAATGGGAGAGTCTCAGGGTTTGTGCCTACTTGATTGGTCTCAAATTTTTGGATGTGGATAAAGAAAGAATTACATTTCTCTATTTTTGATAAGTTATATCTGCATTAAACTAGGCTTGGGCTTGTTTGTTTGATTGGTTAAATTTAAATCTTTGGTTCTTCTATGTTAAGAGGCAATTTTGCTCTCCAGGGAGCACTTAGTATTATCTGCAGAAAGTGCTACTAGCACTTAGTGGGTTGAAGTCAGAGTTGCTTCTAAACATCCTAGGGCAGTACACAAAACAGTCTCCCACAGTAAAATATTATCCAGCATAAAATATCAGTATGTATTTTATCAGTTATATTTAATAAAAATGAAGTTGGTTGGGCACAGTGGTTCACACCTGTAATACTAGCATTCTGGAAGGCCGAGGCAGATAGATTGCTTGAACCAAGAAGTTTGAGACCAGCCTGAGCAGCAGCAAAACCCCGTCTCTACTAAAAATAGAAAAACTAGGCAGGTGTTGTGGCATGCACCTATAGTCCCACCTACTCAGGAGGTTGAGTCAGGTGGATCACTTGAGCCCAAGAATTTGAGGTTGCTGTGAGCTATGATGCCACAATGCCTAACCCAGGGTGACAGAGTGAGACTCTGTCTATAAATAAATAAATAAAAATAAAGGTGATACACTAATGTCAATAAGTATAGATTCTTTAGAGAATTAGTCCTGAATATTCACTTCATTCTAAACTGAATTTATTTTACTCCTGAGAGGAAAGTGATACTTGTTATAAAATGTTTAAATGTGGTTTGTAAAGATCATGTGATAAAAATTCTACGTCACAGATCTGTAAAATGAACACATTGGAGATTTTATCTGAAAGTTATTCACCAAATGAATATTTGTATATACTGGTTGCTTAAGATGAGGCTTTTAATTCCAGATTTGAGCGGTGTAGTCAGTGCCTTAAAAGAAAGGTAAATGCAAAATCAAACTATAAATATTTGAAAAGCTTTGATTTTAAAAGAACAGAGAACTTTTTCTGTACCAAAAATATACCATACCAAATGTGGAGGAAAAAATTAGCTCCTTGAATAATGTTCTACTTTACTGTCCTTCAAATGCATGGTTAGTAATTTACCATCTGGTCTGGAGTCCATTCCACCAGTTCACCACTCTGGAAAGCTATTACAATTTAGGAAAGCGGTCACAAGATGATAGAACGTAGGTTCCTAATGGAAAGGCTGAAGGGAGCCAGAAAATAGAGTAAGAAATGATTGAGAGAGCCAAATGCAGGCATACCTCGTTTTATTGAGTTTTGGTTTATTACACTTCACAGATACTGTGTTTTGTACAAATTGAAGGTTTGTGGCAACCCCGAGTCAAGCAAGTATGTAGGAGCCATTTTTTTCAGTAGCACGTGCTCACTTTGTGTCTCCGTGTCACGTTTTGGTAATTCTCCTAAACACTTCAAACTTTTTTACTATCAGCTGTGGGGATCTGTGATCAGTGATTGTTAAATGTTACCCTTATAATTGTTTTAGGGGTACCATGAACCATGCCCATATAAAACAGTAAACTTAATCAGTAAATGTGATATGTATTCTGACTGCTCCATGGTCCAGCTGTTCCCTCATCTCGCTTCCTCTCCCCAAGCCTCCTTATTTTCCAGGACACAACAAAAGTAGAATTAGGCCAATTAATAATCCTACAGAAGCCACTAAGTGTTCATGTAAAAGGAAGAGTCACATGTCTCTCACTTTAAATCAAAAGCTAGAAATGATTAAGCTTGGTGAGGAAAGCATGTTGAAAGCTGAGATAGGCTGAAAACTTGGCCTCTTACGCCAGTTAGCCGAGTTGTGAATGCAGAGGAAGAGCTCTGGAAGGAAATGAGAAGTGTTATTTCAGGGAACACACAAGTGATAAGAAAGTAAAATAGCCTTTTTGGCGACATGGGAAAGTTTGAGTGGTCTGGATGGAAAATCAAACCAGCCACAACAGTCCCTTAAGCCAAAGCCTAACCAGAGCAAGGCCCTAAATCTCTTCAATTCTATGAAGGCTGACAGAGGTGAGGACACTGCAGAAGGTAACTTTGAAGCTAGCAGAGATTGATTCATGAGGTTTAGAGAAAGAAGCCATCTTTATAGCATAAAAGTGCAAGGTGAAATAGCAAGTGCTAATGTAAAAGTTGTAGCAAGTTAGCCAGAAGGTCTAGTTAAGATCATTGATGAAGGGGGCTTCACTAACCAGGTGATTTTCAGTGTAAACAAAACAGTGTTCTTTTGGAAGAAGATGCTATCTAGCACTTTCCTAGCTAGAGAGAAATCATTGCCTGGCTTCAGAGTCCCAAAGGACAGGCTGACTCTCTTGTTAGGGGCTAATGCAGCTGCTGCTTTTTTATTTTTTTGAGACAGAGCCTCACTATATTGCCCTGGGTAGAGTGCTGTGGCGTCACAGCTCACAGCAACCTCAAACTTTTGGGCTTAAACAATTCTCTTGCCTCAGCCTCCCAAGTAGCTGGGACTCGGGCGGCGCCTGTGGCTTAGTGAGTAGGGCGCCGGCCCCATATGCCAAGGGTTGCGGGTTCAAACCCAGCCTAGGCCAAACTGCAACCAAGTAGCTGAGACTACAGGCGCCCGCCACAACACCTGGCTATTTTTTGTTATAGTTGTCATTGTTGTTTGGCAGGCCCAGGCCAGGTTCGAACCCACCAGCCCCAGTGTATGTGGCTGTCGCCCTAGCCGCTGAGCTACAGGCGCCGAGCCGCAGCTGCTGATTTTAAGTCACAGTTAATGCTCATTACCATTCAGAAAGTCTTAGAGCCTTTAAGAATCCTGTTCAATCTACTCTGCTTGTGTTCTACAAAGGGAACAACAAGCCAGGAAAACGGCACATCTGTTTACAGCATGGTGTACTGAATATCTTAAGCCCGTTCTTCACACCTACTGCTCAGAAGAAAAGACTCCTTTCAAAATATTACTGCTCACTGACAATGCACCTGGTCACCCATTAGCTCTGGCAGAGATGTACAAGGAGATTAATAATGTTCTAATGTCCATTAACACAATATCCATTCTGTAGCTCATCAATTGGGGAGCAATTTTGACAAAATTTTAAGCCTTATTTTTTCAGAAATACATTTTCTAAGCCTATAGCTACCATAGATAGTGATTCCTCTAATGAATCTGAGCAAAGTCATTTAGAAACCTATGGAAAGGATTCTAGATGCTATTAAGAACATTTGTGATTCATAGGAGGAAGTCAAAATATCAATAGTAAGGATTCTGGAAGAAGTTGATCCAACTCTCATGGATGACTTGGAGGGCTTTAAGACTTCAAGTGGAGAAAATAACTGCAAATGTGATATAGTATGAGAACTAGAATTAGAAGTGGAGACTGAAGATGGGAGTGAATTGCCTCAACCTCATGATGAAACTTGAATACATAAGGAATTGCTTCTTATGGATGAGCAAAGGAAGTGGTTTCTCAAGATGGAATCCATACCTGATCAAAGATGCTGTGAACATTGTTGAGATGACAACAAAGGGTTTAGTATATTCTGTAAATATAGTTGATAAAACAGCTGTAGGATTGGAAAAGATTGACTCTAGTTTTGAAACAAGTTTCTACTCTGAGTACATTGCTGTCAAATAGCATCACGTGCTACAGAGAAATCTTTTATGAAAGAGAGTCTGTCCATGTGACAAACTTCATGTGGTCTTACTTTAAGAAATTGTCACAGTTGGCTCGGTGCCTGTAGCACAGTAGTTACGGTGGCAGCCACATACACTGAAGCTGGCAGGTTCGAGCCTGGCCTGGTCCAGATAAACAACAATGACAACTCCAACAAAAAATAGGCAGGCGTTGTGGCAGATGCCTGTAGGCCCAGCTACTCAGGAGGCTGAGGCAAGAGGATCGCTTAAGCCCAAGAGTTTGACACTGCTGTAAGCTGTGATGCTACAGCACTCTACTGAGGTCAATATAGTGATACTCCGTCTCAAAAAAAAGAAATTGCCACAGGGACCCCAGGAACACCACCCCCCGCCCCTTTAGCAGCCACTACTACCCTGATTAGTCAGCCACACTGACATCAAGACCCTCCACCAGGAAAAAGATTACAACTGGCTGAAGGCTCGGATGATTGTTAGCATTTTTTAAGCAATAAGGTATTTTTTAATTAAAGTATATTCATTGGGGTTTTTTAAGGCATAATTCTATTGTGCACTTAATAGACTACACTATAATGTTAACTTTTATGCATACTGGAAAACCAAAAAATTTGCATGGCTTTGTTGTGGTATTTACTTGATTGTAATGGACTGGAACCTGACCTCCAGTATCTCAAAGTTAACGCCTATGTATAAATCTAGACATGTTTTTCTACATATCATGGAGAGATTTAAGAAAAAAAAAAAAAACCTAATCCCAAAGAACTGGACTCAGGAATTGACTCGCGGGGTTTATAATTAGTAAGTCTTAATGTGGGAGTGAGAATGTCCAAAAAAAGGAAAGAAAGAAAAAAAGTCATCCTTGGGAAAGGCTTTGAAAAAGAGTTCGAAATCAGCAAAGACACAAACGTGTAGACAAGACTTAACTACCACTGTGCACATAGTAGGTGTTTAATCAAGTGCAGAGGGGAAAAAAATTTTTTAAAGTTGAACATGACAAAGTATAATGCAAGGTGGGTTATTTAATAACAGTTGGTAATAAAAAGGCATCTTAAAATTTTTAATACTTAGGAAATGTAAAATTCAAGTAGACATCTCATTTGCTGCCTTGGTTAGAAAAAGGTAAGCATAGTGTTGATACAATATAGTCAAGGATTGCTAATTTTTCAAGGCAGCACATGTTCCGCTGCAGATGTAATTTTATTCAAGATGTTTCAGGAATTTATTGCCACGATAATGAGCTCTTCAATAGTTACTTTGTAAGAGTTGGAAGCCAGGTAAAGGGAATCAGGTTGGCAAAGGGTGTACATGTGATGCTCCTGTTTTGAAAGGGGATTAAAAGTTGTCATCTTGAAAGTTGAGACAGGGGAGTTAGATTTCTGGAAAGATGCTGGAGAGATCCAGGTGAGTTTTGCAAACACTTAGAAAACGGAGTGACAATTTCGATTGAGAGAAAATCATGCTGGATCCACTTTCTCTTTGTGAAGGTGTATGGGGGGGAAGAGGAGGGACTCTCTCCCTGTTAGGGACCTCTGGTCTCCTTCAGATCTTTCACTAATATTTTCTTCATCAAGTAGCCAAAGACAATTTGTTTCGTGTTATCTACAAGGGAGGCTAAAGTTCTTAACTCGAAAATTATTTCTAAGCTCTTAGAAACCCCTCCTGTCAGGGGCACTGTTCTCAGAAGCCCTAGGAGGCTCTTTTGAGACGGTGCTTGGAATCCTCTCTGAATCCACTTCTCCATCTTTCACTTACCTCTGTCTTTAGTTTCCCTCACTTGGCTTTTCCTACTTCTCTTGTCTCTCCACCAAAAGCTCCAAAACGTGACTCCTGTCCTTGGCATTTCTGTGGGGCTATCTTTGCAGTTCTTCATCAGGCCAGGTCCGGGAGTCCTTCCCTTCTGCTTTAAGTATCTTTGGACCAGGGTGGAAGAGCCCAGGTTGCTCCTATGGGCAAGAGATAAATATATACACCATGGCAGCAGAGAAAGGCCCAAAGAATAGCTGAACATCCTAAATGTGAACTTAAATTGAGAAGTCAAACCACTCTTGTGTGGAAATGCCCCATGCAGTGGGAATGAGACTTTATTTAATCAGACCGAGGGCAGAATCTCACTGAGCCAGACTAACATGGAACCATCAGAATAAATCAAGTTCAAGGTAATGGAAATATTTATGAGCTTAAAAATATATTTTCAGAGTTATGGTCTTAAATTTGTACTTCAGGTCACTCTGATTCAGAGTCTTTGCCTACATAAGAGGAGGAGCTTGGCAACGCCCAGATTGCTGTTTCCCTGGCAAAGGCATAGAATAGTAAAAAACTCTTCCAAAACTTTTCAAATATTCATGGAATTCAAATTTTCCAATGCTGCCCTTAGATATTTATTACATATGTGTTTATGCATTCAAATATTTATGAAAAGAATGAGTGTCTCCTTTGTTGATTTGCTTGGCTTTTCGATGCGGATTCCTTAAGGGAGGCTAAGGATATTAACATGGGGGAAGAAGGTTAGAATTGTAATCAGGGAGATATGTTGAAACCCAAGATGGAAGCCTCTGTCAGAAGAGTGAGTGCTGTGATTTAGAACAGCCCCCGCAGTGTCTTGAGAGCTAGGGTATGCTTTTCTTGATACATGATCACCAGGGAAAGTGTAGTAATAGCCATTCCATTTCTCTGGGAGAGGTAAAGCAGGTATAAGTACTGTTTAATAAAGTATATGGGGTATTTTTCTGGAATTTGTCATAAAACTATCCGATCTGTCCACCTGCCTTGCAGTTTTAAAAGTCAAATACATTGATACCTTTTTATAATAATGCTGCTAAGGATCAGAGGGATTCATGCTCTTGTTTCAAACCCTTTCTGTTACAAGGAGCAAATTTTGCTTCGAGATAAAACTATAAATTTTTACATGAGCTTTGGTTCCATATTTTAAAATGCCAGAGAGCATTTCAGCAGATACAATCTTGGTTTAATTGCACATGAAGACTTAGAAGTTAACGTTTTCTTTATTGGTGAGACAGTCTCAAGCTATTACCCTGGGTAGAGTGCTATGGCATCATAGTTCACAGCAACCTTCAAGTGGGGCTCAAGCAATTCTCTTTCCTCAATTTTCTATTTTTAGTAGGGATGGGGGGGTCTTACTTTTACTCAGGCTGGTCTCGAACCCCTGAACTCAAGCTATCCAACTGCCTCAGCCTCCCAGAGTGCTAGGATTACAGGCATGAGCCACCATGCCTGGCCTAACTTTCTTGATATTATAAAATCATCCTGGAAATCTGGGATATGCCAAATATCATTTTGGTGCACTAAAGATAGTCTGTGAAATCTAGCTGGCAAAGCAGGGTATTTTGAATTTTAATTAATATATCATACTACTTAATGAAGTTAGTAGTAAAATAAAAATGTTTTTCATTTGAAAGGAATGTACCAATTAAATATGATGTCTTTGATACCAACACATAATTTCCATGGAAACAGAATAAGATTAAACGTTAACTGCCAGGCAGGCCCTGGGTTTAATTCCAACATCTCTACTTGCTTCCTGAGTGATCTTGGGCATGTTACTTACATTTTTTTTGTGTCTCAGTTTCTCCATAGGTAAACTAGAGGCAATAATTGCACTGTTTTATTGAGTAGTAAGACTTTTTGTTTTTGGAGGCAGAGTCTTACTCTCCTGAGTAGAGTGCCATGGCATTATTGTAGCTCACAGCTACCACAAACTCTTACTGTCATCATCCCCTTTAACTAATTAAGAATTAAGCACGTAACTAAAGAGTAAAGAAAAAGTGGATTTGAACCCAGGTCTGACTCTCAAGCTCATGCTATTAACTACTATGTGTAATGAAAATAAAATAACAGGAAGCCAGACCCAAGCAGAATAATATCCTTAGGAAATTTAAAATGGAAGATAGACCATGAGTAGTTGGGATTTATGGGATGTCTTTTGTTCCAAGAGAAGAGAGATGTATTCTAGGCACATTTCCCATAGAAAGCTTGTTATGCCTGATGGGTAGATACATGTATTCAACAAACATTAAAGTGTCTACTATGAACTAGGTCTTCCAGAAACTTCTACACTTCACCGTGCATTATGGAGTCAATGGCCACTTACAGGCTACTCCTAGAACCTAAGGATCAGATTTAGCAGTTTTTCTATATCAGAAAATGTATGCCAAGTTCCAAATAGTCAACCTTAATATTAAAAGTACAATTTGCTCATAATTGATTGCTACCCGCCTTGGTATTAATGGAGAAATTATTAGTAAAGAACATACAACCATTACTGTGTGAATGATTAACTTTTGACATACGCGTGTCACTATAGTTATATTGAAGAGTGTTTTTGGATTCTGGATCTCCAAACTTCTAGAGATTAATGAAGCTGTTTATGAATGTGATTAAGGAAGAAGAAAGTCAATTTATATAGAAACATAATCATATTCATTACATGAGGATGACTTCATGATTTATACAACTTATATTGACAAACTCTGGCTCTTAGTAATGCAAGTTTAAAAATTCATCTCTCATGAATGATACTAGACGAGATCTGTCAAAAGTTCCATATTTTCAGTTGTGCTTCATTAAAAGCCATGGGGAAGAAAGTGGATATAATGTATGTGCGCTTAACAAGATGTTATCACACTTCCGATTTTGATATTTACTTGAGGAAGTCAAGCAGACTCACTAAATATTGCTGATAAATTGCAGGAAACATTAACTGAGACATTTATTATTAGCCTGTAAAATTCTGGAAGATAATTCCGGTGTGGTGCAGTGTTTGATGGGATTTTTGTTGTTTAGTGGCAGGGGAGGAGTGAGTGACATCTACCTCTGATACGACTTAAGAGCAGCGTTTTCTTGTAGAACTCTTTTGATTTATGGGGATGTCTGTTTGGGAGGAGGGGCATGGGGGCCTATTTGGCCCACATCAGAGAAGATTTTAAAATGGTTTATTAGACTCCCAATTGTTTAGAAATTTGAATGAAATTGTTGAAATGATGACAGAGAAGTCAAATTGTTCTTCCGATGCAGGGCTTCTGCATGCCTCATAGTTGGGTAATGTCTTCTCCAAGGCCTTCACTTCTTTATGTTCTGTCCCTTTCTGCAGAGTCTTCAAATGCTACCTTGCTAACCAATGCGGAGAAGATTGCTACTATCACCACCACACACACTCCTTCTCAGCCAGGGGCCCAGGAGACCAGGTCAGATGTGGCTTTGGTTTCTTTTGTTGGTTTAAAGAGGGCAAAAAGGATGATGGTTGATGTCCTTGATTCTTTCTCAGTTTCCCCGTGGGTTGCCCTTATATTTATTTCTCTCACATTGGCAGGAATACCACCAAACCAAAGCAGGAACCTCAGTTTGAGTTCAAAGCATCCCAGGCAACCCAGGTGAGGGTCATTTCTCTTCTTTCATCTATATATTTAGCACATTTCCTTCCAATTTTCTGAAGTTATTTTTGGAAGATATTTTTAAAAACTAAGTTAATTTAAAATATCCTTTAGTGAGGTGATTTCCAAAAAATGTGCTCACATTCGATTGTTTAGGAAATGTTGTTTTATTTCACTAATTTTGAAACATATTCCTATACATCCTTTTCGAGGGGGAAAAAAAAAACCAAAATGGAAAATTGTAATTGTCACAACGATTGGCAACCAAAAAAAAAGGCAAAGCAACTAATTTCTACTCATAATACGCATAAATGTGTTTGCCAAAAAGGTGTCTTTTTGATAAGAAGTTTCCCAGGCTTGGGAATTTCATGTGAGATGCATAAAGCAAAATCCTGAAGGACAGGCTGGTAACAGAGGGTGTGCAGATAATAGTAGATGAAGCAAATTTGGGAAGTGTTGGGTAATGCAAAGCTAAACAGATTCCTTTTTTTAATATGTATGTGGGGTTTGGGGTTTTGCTGTTTTTTGTTTTGTTTTGTTTTGTTTTTAGAAACAAGAGTCTCACCATGATGCCCAGGCTAGACTCAAACCCCTGGGTTCAAGTAATCCTCCTGCCTCAGTGTCCCCAGTCCCTGGGACTACAGCTCAGTTCCTTTTTTATTAGCTGCCCTAGGGGCTTCAGTAGTCCATTTGTGATTCTCCCTGACTATGATGGCAACCATTGCCTGTAGATAGAGAGGTGGTTCTTGTTCTTAATAGGGATACTGCTAGCATTTATCAGACATGGTTCAGGGAGGCTGAACATCCACTATCACTGGGATGGTATCACATAATAAAGAATTTTTCTGCCCCAAATGTGAGTTGCAGCCTCACTGATGAAATTTTAATACATGTAGGATGCATTAATTACTGTATGCATGTATATAATATAACAGGCATGCTCATGAATGTTGTAAATTCTGGATCCTCCAGCTCCTGCCATTAATGAAGGTTAACCAAGATGATTAATAAATAATTAAGAATCACTGCGGGGTGACAGAGACTGCACCTTTTTTGGCAAATCAGCATAATAGAAAATGTTTGAGAAGACCAGGAGACTAATGTGCATGGATATAAGTTCTCTCAGAATGATTGCATTTCATTTCTTTAAATAGGAGCAAGATTTTTATACTGTGGAACTGGAAAGAGGAGCCAAGGGATTTGGCTTTAGTCTTCGAGGGGGTCGAGAGTATAACATGGACCTTTATGTTCTGCGCTTAGCAGAGGATGGTCCTGCAGAAAGATGTGGAAAGATGAGGGTAAGTAGGAAGAGGAGTCCGGAGTAGGGGCAAGAAGCCGCCTGAAGTGACTCTTTGACATACATGGTTAGAGTGTTCTGCACACTGAGAGTTACACTTTCTGTAGCTTTCAGGCTACTCTAAATTCAACTTCCATCTTCCCCTGTGTTTCTCCCTAACGCATGGTTAGCTGTAGCTATTAAAGTTAGTTGAGCCCTTCCAATTCTTAGGGGGTGAATGAAGGATTAAAATTACTTCTAAGCATATTCAAAGATATTTTCCAAATCAAATTGCCATAGTTCTTGTGATTAATCTTCACTTCACAGGAATGCCTGGATATCCCAGAATACTTAACAGGAAAGCCACATGGCAAACTCGAACTCCGTTCATTCTCTAGCTAGTCACCAGCTGTCTTGCCCCATCCTCAGAAAGCCAGTCTCTCCCCTGTCTCAGCAAACAGCCAGCAGCTCCATGGCATGAATATTCAAAGCCGCACTGTTGTAGGCAAAGTTGCAGATTTTAAATACATGTCCACCCAAAATCTGCTCTGCTCTGTTTCACCAATAATTAGTATCTGTTACCATAGATGAATGTGCTATTCTCCTGGGAAGATTAGATAATTAAGAAAAGATAAATCATCTATTCATCATAGTTAGGTCACACAGATTGAGATGTACCCATGGAGAGCCGTTTGCAACAAATTGAAAGAAATCAGGACAGGTCAGGAAAGGAAAGAAGTGAATGACATTGAGGAGAAAGGGAGGAAAACTGACCAACGGTGAGGAACTTAATACTTGTATTTAAGCCACATTGTGATTTTTAAGTTTCTTTAGACTGAATTGTTTAACACTTTTTTAATTAAGAAGTAGACCAGGAATGTGGTTTAAGAAAATTAAACAGCAAATAATGGTAAATAGTAAAAATACAGTTTCCAGTGTCAAACAGTACACCAGTTCCTTACATATCCTCCTTTTTTGCATACACATTCACAATATACAAGGGAAGAAGTGTGGTTTGTTTGGATTTCAAACACAAGGGATTTATGTCTCCTTGTCTTTATCACTTAAAGTTTCTGGTTGAATGAAATATTATCATCACGGTATTTTTGTATAACGGTGTATTGTTTATATGACATTTTGATCCCTGAAGCTTGGTAGGCCTGGTTGTTGTTTTCATCCCTTCTATAGATGGGGAAGTGGAGTCTAGGAAATTAAAGAACTTTGAGCAAGATTGGTTAGCTACCAAGTGGTAGGATTCACATTCCAGGCTTTAGACTCCAAGGCCTGTGCTTTTCCTCTTCTTCCTTCTAGAATATAAGCTTCATTTGAGTTAAGAATCTGGCCTGTCTCACTCCTTTATCTCTAGTGCCTAGAAAAGTGGCAGACACAGAGTAAACACTGCAGTGTGTCAACAGGATCTTGCTCTCATATGAAGGCTCATGTTGGGAAGAGTCTGTTTCTAAGCTCATTCACGTGGTGGTTATCAGCATTCAGTGCCTATTAGGCGTTTGGCCAGAGCTCTCCCTCACGTCCTTATCATGGGACTCCACAGGGCAGCTCACAACATACATCAGAGCAAACAAGTGAGAAAAAAGAGAGCAAGTAAGACAGATGCCACAGTCATTCTCTACCCTAATCTTTATACTGACATCTTACCACATTTGCCATATTCTACTTGTTAGAAGCAAATTACCAGAACCAAGTTACCAGGTCCCAGCCCACATTCAAAGAGAAGGAGATTATATAGGGTGTGAACCCAGGATGCCTGGGTGCTGTCCTGGAAGCAGCCTACCACATCTTCCCTCCCCTTATGGCTTTCATTTTCTTCTTTAGCATTTAACACTGACATAGATAAATATATTTTTCTAGTTTTCTTGTCAACCATTGTGTTTTCATTAGAATGTAATCTCCGTGAGGGCAGAGAATTTTGTTTTACTGTATATCCAAAACAATAGAAGATTTTCCTGGAACATGCTTAATAAATGTTTGATGAATCAGTAAGTGAATTGTAAATCTTGCTTTGTGCTCCCTCGCTTTGGCAGATTGGTGATGAAATTTTAGAGATCAATGGTGAGACCACCAAAAACATGAAGCATTCTCGGGCTATAGAACTGATTAAGAACGGTGGCCGCAGAGTTCGTCTGTTTCTGAAGCGGGGAGACGGCTCAGTACCAGAATATGGTGGGTCAAACTATGAAAACCTTCCTTCCTTCCCTGGCATGACGCCATGAATTTGTCTCCAGAACAGCAGCGGGAAAGTCTTTTTCGTTTCCCCTGTTCACCAGTGTCTTACCAGCCTCTCACACCACGTGATTATTTGCCTCGCTTGTTCTGAAATCTCTACACATTTCATCCTTTTGCTTGCTTATGTGGACTGGGGCATGGCCTAAGACAAGATCGTTATAGCCCCCTTTCTGATAATCAGAGAGAACATTTTGTCTAGTCCAACCAAGAGCGAAGGAATGTTTGAACTGTGCCAAACTGTTTCTCAAATCCAATTGTTAGCACAAAAATGACTACATACTCCTTTTAAGAAGCAGGAAAGCAGGTTTCCTGAGTGATACGTTGAGGCACAATTTTTTTTCCTTTTTTGATTACCTGATCCTGATTTAAGAGGCGTGAAATATTGAGAGATTTGGTGGGGGCCCCTGTTCACCTCCTTTATTCTCTGTATACATCACTCCTCCATCCCTGCAACTGGTCTCTTCCCCCGGGTCAGACCACCTAAGCCCACTACCATCAAACAAGCAAACAAAAACTGTTGCTATATTAGCCATATGTTTTTGAACGATAATGCTCATCGTGAGGGAAGCACGTGACTATACCTTTCCTCTGAGGAAAGCCAAGTTATACATAGCGCTCCTTCGTGATACCTTCAGACTTGATTTGAATAGACAGTGATGGTCTTTACATAGCTTAGTATTCTGATGACAAAATACTGTATATTATAATAATGTCCTATTTATTTGAGATTCTTGTTTAAAATCAAAAAAGAAAAGAAGCTATGCCCTCGATGTAGGGCTTTTTTTTCCCAGCCAAAGTTCTACAAAAGTTTCTATAGAAACTGTGATTGAATGGTCCCCATATATGTGGGTCCCCTTTATTCGGGATTTATCTGTTATCACCCTCTTTTCTGAAAATCATTCTGCACAATTCCCAGTCGCCTTTAGGACCTGATGAGATGCTTAATTCAGATGCAGCTCGAGTGGAAGGAGAGCTCCTTTGAAGGGCAGCCTTCCCAGGTGTTGGACATTTGTACAGGTGCAAAACACAGGGGTCCGAGGTACGGGGGGAGGGTGGGCATCAGACAAGGCCCCCGTAGACATGGCCAACCACAGGGGGATATTCTAACAACATTAACATGCCATGGCTGCACACTGGACTGAACTTCTGACCGCTAGGTATATGATACCACTGAAACTGTGTGACATTTGTCTCCCTTTCTGTCTTCCCTCTGCCTCTGTTGGATGTGGCCTTTCATTTGAGAGTCATCGTCAGTAACCTGTGTACCCCCTCAAAACCTATGTCTGTTGCACTGAGGATGAAAATCCAACACTAACAAATGTTCTTTGGGCTAAAAATAAAGATCATTTAAATACATGGTTTTCCAAGAAGGGTTGAACATGCCAGGGTGTGCTGCTGTCATGCCTCCATGCGTCATTTGGACTAAATCTCTCTAATTCTATTGATTAGAGTCACAAATGGGTCATAATGTGTTAAGTTCCAATATTTTTCTGACTTGATTGGAACCTGCTTCTCTGTGAGGCTATTTTTGTAATGAGTTTTTTGTACTTAATTTAACTGCTGCGGTCTTTGGGGTGGGAGGGTGGGGGTGGAGGAGGGGACTTTGTTCTTTTGTTGTTTATTGTTAATGCTCTCCTATGCCAGCCTGTCATTGTTCCAGTTGTTTGAAACAAAGCAAAACAAAACAACAAAAAAAAGGATGCATCCATTGTCTGGGTTCTCGAGTCATCTTATGGCTTGTCTAAAATCGTCACTGTTCTGATTGCGGTCTCTGCAGCCTTATATGAGTGTTGCCTTAGACTGTCTGACTGGACAAATAAACTCTCTTTGCCCTATGTTAACAAATGCAGATGTTTTTTCTTTCTTCTTTGTTATAGGGAATCTAAATGTTCAACTTTTTCTCTTTCTCTCTTTCTCTCTCTCTCTGACTGTTCTTGGTGCTGGGCCCTCCCTTCCACAGCGATGATTCCTCCTAATATCGCTGCATGTATGAGAAATGAAAAGCTCGGGGAGGCTTGCTTCTACCTTATGGGCCATAATCAAACTACGGTTTGTAGCTCAATCAATACTAGGTGTTTCTGTGCTGTGGCCTAATTTCCTCATTGCTTCTGCTTAGCTCTATTTTGATATGTTTGGCAATTCATTCTGAGCACCCTGCGTTCTTTGAATTGTAAGTACACCGCTGACCCCGTTGAAGTGTTGCTCTCCCTCGTCTTAAAAGTAGGCATAAGAATCCAAGTTTAGATTTACCATAGTGATAGAATTGCCTTCCCTCACTCATATCATCAAATGACCTTTATTAAGAACCTGTTCTTGTTCATTCTAGTAACCCACTCAGCATTTAGAAAGGAAGATATATCACAGAGCTCTTCCCTAGGTAGACAGATAGGAAGATGAGGTTTCCTGGTTGGTCAGGGATCTCTTTGCAAACCACGGCCTGTGGGCCAAATCCTGTCCACATGGCCACACTCATTTCTTTTATGTGTGGCCTGTTTCTACACTATAGTGGTAGAGTTGAACAGGTGCAACAGAGACTATGTGGCCCAAAATATTTACTCTTGTCCTTTAGAAAAAAATTGCTGATCCCTACTTTAGGCTTTTTTATTATTTTTGTTAAAACTCACCCCGGTTTTTGGGAGATCATTCATGAAACAGATAAGTCACTAAATATTGATCTCATTGCCTTATGAAACATCTTTAAAGAGCTCCAGTGATCCCCTTGTTTTGACTGTCATAATGGTCTGCTTTCCAGACTGCAGCACATCACTTCAGGCACATTTTCTGGAATGATGTTGTGTGTGACTAGTTGGTTCTAGTGCCGCAAAGAATCCCTCATTTGAAAAGAGCTTTCATAAATCCAGGACACTGCCTAAAACATTTGCAGTGTCATTTCAAATACGAGGTGACTAATGTTAAACAGAAGGCAGTCATACCCTGTCCTGCTTTTAAATCTCTAGATGCCTTGATGTTACAAGAAGCAGACCAGTGACTCCAAGCTCCTAGATGTCATTTATGACTGCCCTGTATATGACAAAGTGCCTCTGCACTTAAGGATTTTATTTCAGCCCCATCTAATTTCAAATGTGCCAAACCTCTCGTCCCTTCCTTTTCCTTTCTCAGAAAACTCCACATTTTATCGACAGTTCCTTATTTATTTATTAATTTATGCGAAAGTAGAGAAAGCAGTTGAATAACACCAAGGTAGAACAGTTGAATGCACCCTCATGTACATGTCACATTTGCCAGTCACTAGCAACTAGCCAGCATGTTGCCCCATAACCCCCTTTCCCGTATTACAGTGTGAGCACTCTTCACATACAGTGAGAGGCAGGAGCCTTGAGCATACTGTGCAGTAATCACCACCCACATAAGACCTAAACTCTTTCCATCCCCTGGAATTTTCCCTCCTGCCCTTCCAGATCAATGTCCCAGATTATTTTTAAGCACATCAAAACTAGTATTCCTAAAGGAAGGAATGTTTTCATTCTTGGGGTGGGGGAGGTTTGGGGCAGGGGAGAAGGGTTGGCAGGTGGGGAAAGGAGAGGGCAAGAGTCCAGGAGGGAGAGTTTTGATTTGGGTTGTGCTTTTAAAGGCTAAAATCGTGGCTGATTTTACAAGTTCTTTAACGATCCGTGTCTTGAGTACAGAGATCAGTCGGCTAGATCCTGAAAGCCATGAGTACTAGTTTTTAACCTTAACTAGTTGCAGTTATTAACCAAGATTCCGTTGGCTTTGATTCTGACTGCTTTAACTGTTTGTTGTGACTAATGAGACAGCAAGTGGGGTTGGGCGCGGGGACAGGAGCCCAGGGGCCTTGGTACCAAACGGCTGCTCTCCTTTCTCTCCCTCGCAGACCCCAGCAGCGACCGCAGCGGTCCCTCCGCCGGGCCACAAGGTGTTCCGGAAGTGAGGGCCGCGCCGGGCGGCCGCCGGCAACAGCATCCATCCCCGGAGTCCAGTTATCCACCCGATCTTCACAAATCATCACAGCATGGGGAAAAGCGGGCACACGTGAAAGATCCGAAGGGCAGCAGAGAGTATAGCAGACAACCCAACCAACACCACACCTGGAATGGAACTTCTCGCAAAGCCGACGCCGGGGCTTGCCGACCCAAGGAGCGGGCGCCCGAGGGGTGCAGGGACGCGCCGGCTGAGCGCACGGCCAACAACGGGCCCAAGAGGCGGTCTCCGGAGAAGCGCAGGGAGGGCACCCGGAGCGCTGACAACACGCTGGAGAGGCGGGAGAAGCACGAGAAGAGAAGAGAGGCTTCTCCGGAGAGGAGGCGAGAGCGGTCCCCAACCCGCCGGAGGGACGGCTCTCCCAGCCGTCGGAGAAGGTCCCTGGAGAGACTCACGGACCAGAGGTCTCCGGAGCGCAGGAGAGGCGGCTCGCCCGAGAGGAGGGCCAAGTCCACGGATCGGAGGCGCACGCGGTCCCCCGAGCGCAGGAGAGAGCGGTCCCTGGACAAAAGGAGCCGAGAGGACAGAGCCAGCCACCGAGAGCGGGACGAGGCGAATCTGAAGCAGGACGCCGGCAGAAGCTCCAGGCACGCCCCGGAGCAGAGGCGGCGGCCTTACAAAGAATGCAGCACCGACCTCAGTATCTGAGACCCGGAACCCATTCCAGCCTTTACCGTGTCAAAGGTTCTAAGAGCAAGGTCACAAACTTGAGATAATTTAGCTTCTTACCTAACGAAGTTATCTGACACCTCATGATCCTATGAATAGCAACAAACATTTTATGGATTTGAAATCTTATAAGAAAAAAATATATATGAGAAGTGTTGTGCCTGATGTATAATATTAAAGAAAGTATTTTTAAATGCATACTTTTTTGGAAATTATTTGCCAAATGCTGGCCCAGAGGGATATAAATTTTGTTTCTATGTAAACTGTAGACTTCTCCAAAATTGGTCCCTTTTTTGGGCAAACTTTTTCTCTCCTGGTTAAATAAATGGGGCTGTTGGTCCTTTTCTCTAAGTAAGGGAAATTATTAAGTTTAAGTAATTTGATATAGACGGTTCTGTAGCTATATAGTAGTATTCTGTGTAGTTGGGAGTTGGTAAAGTTCTGCTTGTAAAACCTGAGGCCCCTTAGGGATGAATTAGGATTGCCAGTGATCCTAAAATGGAGCAAACTGTATGAGGAGACTACTATTGCAAATGAAGGATATTTATAGCTAAACAATGCAGCACAAAGAAATTTTATATTCTTGAGTTATAGTTGGTTTGGAAGACAGTTTGTACTCTCCCTGGCCCAAGAAGGCACAGAGACAAGAAAGTTGGCCACTATTACCCAAATACAGTAGCCCCCAAGCACAGTCAGGTTCTTTAACATCTCCAGCATCTAGTAAGATTTCATTTAAGGCTATGCCATTGCAGCTTTGCTCAACTCCTAGAAGGGACAGACAACAAACATCTTGTGTGTTGTCTAATTCGAGGCTGAATAGTAGATGGCCGGTATTGAAAGTAAGTTCCCCCTTCCTAGCATAAGCCCATGGTTGCCATCTGCCAGCTGGAGAGGAGGGAGTGAGCCTTGGTGGAGGGAACCTCTCTGGTAGTATTTAAAGAAGTGAGGATTAGAGGTGCTCATTCTTAGAAAAAACGCCAATTTCACTTTGAGATCATAATCAAAGTCTCTAAGGTTGATTGAAGGGAAGGGAAGGAAGCAATCCCAGTGGTTTTGGATCTGGTTGGGAAACTTCTGCCTCTTGACTCTGTCTTTTGAGTCTTTGGACAGTAGTATAAAACATATCTGTTTTCTTTTTTAATAAAGACCAATTCTTTCTGATCCCAAAGGAGGTGTGGTTGGGTCGGCCATAGCCCCAGTATGTGGTTTAAATGGATTACTGCCTAGCTGAGCCAAAACGTTTGCTTGTACCTGTTGGACCACTACAGCAAACTGCTGCTTACAGTGCATTGTGTATTTCCGTAGTACTGTTGCGCATTTTCCATACAGACACAAAACTTTGCAAGTCAATCACTGTTGTTCCCATGGTACTGTTAAAAAAAAAAGTAGAAAGAAAAAAAAAAAGCCAGCCAATCATTGTGTGTACAGAGTTAAAAATCGTAACTAACACAGAGCCTGTCAAAAACAAAACAAAAAAAACAACTGTTGCCTTTTTTCCTTGTATAAAAGAGAATTTATGACAAAAATTTAGTTGTGAGGAATGTGATATGTGTTTATATTTCTGAATATGGAACAAATTGATTCATGGGGATATATTTTAATGTAAACTAAATCAGGTATGTAAAGTTGTTTTAAAATGGGAGACTATATAAGTAATTCTCTAAAGCTTTAGTTGGTTTGAATATCATCATTTCTTCCACGGTGAGCCTGCTTGTGAATTATTAAGCAGTTGTTTGCATTCTCTGTTCTTCTCTCATTTATTTCTTACAGTGTGCTATGGACTTAATGCTCTTTCTGTATTGATGAAAAGCAGTATGTGGGCCAATCTCTTTATAAAACACTATGCATATATAAATATTACATTGTTCATAGCTTTATTTGACTTATGGGTTTATACATAACATTAAAATGAGTAGCTATAGTTGTATGGACATTTATAAAACAAGCTTCTTTCCTAGAACAGACACAATGTACATTCTGTAGCTAAAAAGGAGGGAAAATTCTGTGAATGCTATTTTTATTATTAAAGTTTTCCATCCAAAGCATATGTGAAGCTGTAGTAGTAAGGCCAAGGAAGAGTACAGCTGAATAACCATGTTCTTCTTCATCAAATACCTAAGAGCCAACTTGGAGATTTTATTCCTAAGGCTCCACTGCTAGGATATTTGTCATTAGTTCTAGCAAAATCTGTGATGTTAAATGATTGATGCTCTCATTTGTGGCCCAGAGTTTTAAATAAATGCAATCAAAGTGGGTCTTTGGAGCGCATCCTGAAGTTAACATCGCAATGTCTGTCTTGTTGTAAGAAATGATATTTGACTTTTTAAAATCCATATTTTACCCGCCTGGGCTTGTCTCAGCCCGTGAAGACGTTTAACTTGGCAGTTTGCACCTGAATTCCACACGTCAGGTTTGCTTTGGAAGCATTGTACTGTACAGGGACTGTGCATTAAGCAGAAAGATACAGTCTTCTTTGAACTACTGTAACCTTAAGTTGGAAACTGTTTCTTGTGAGCCTATTTTCCTTACCCTCCCCACGTCATGTAAATGTCTTGATGAGAGATGATGAATGAGTATTTTGTATGATTAAATCAAACCATGTAGAAATTCCCCTCCATGACACAGTTGATGCCTGAAAGAATGTTGGGGGGAGGACTAAACCCTACTTGTATTTTTTAAGTTTCTTTTGTGAAAGATTTTTTAATGCATTTTTACTGTAAAAATACATGGAAATGTATGCATTCCATAACCACTATTGCCTCTGGATTGGTATCTTCCATGTCTCCATGTTGTCTCAAGTGTATCAGGGTCCAGTAATCAATGGAAGGCACCTGACTCCTACTCTTGAAATACCCCTGTGCTGAAAGAGAAGGAGCTACATGCCTCTGCAGTGGTAAAGTGCCTTGCTACTCCAAGTGCCGCCCACAGACCAGCTGCTTCATCGTCCCTGGGGAGCTTGTTAGAAGTGTAGGATCTCAGGCCCCAGTGCAGATGCACAGAGTCAGAATTCACAGGCACTTGAAAGTTTCAGCAGCACAGTATAGCATAGCACCCTGGTAATAAAGCAAACCCTGCCAAGCCAAGAGCCTCCTCGTTTACTGTGTGATTCTTGGGCACATTCTTTTTTTTTTTTAAGGGACTATATTTACTACATTCTTTAACCTCTATTGATGCCTCAGTTTCCTTGTCTGTAAAGGGGCCTGTCTTGTAGATTTTGATAAGAGTAAATGCAAAGTGCTTAGGCCATCTCAAATGATTGGAAGAGTCCTCAGTAAAAGACAAACTTTTTTTTTTTTTTTTTAAGACAAAGAGTGCCCTGACATCAGCCTAGCTCAAACTCCTAGGGTTGGAGCAATCCTGTTGCCTCAGTTTCCCAAGTAGCTGAGACTATGGGTGCCCACCACAATGCTCACCTAATTTTTTCTGTTTTTAGAGATGGGGTCTCAACTCTTGCTCAAGCTGGTCTTAAACTCCTGAGCTCAAGCCATCCTCCAGCCTCCGCCTCACAGAGTGCTAGGATTACAGGTGTGAGCCATCACACCCCACCAATAAACTTTACTTAATTGAGAATTTTCTGCATGAAAATTGCAGAAATTTTCTGCAGTGAATGTCCTAATCATCCTGGTTTATTTTCCAAGCAAAACGAAGAAAATATTTTTTCTATTAAAATGGGGAAGAAGGCCTATTTATTAAAAAGTTAAATAGTATGGCTCATGCTGTTTAATACATGTAATTACATTTGCCTTTTGTTTTTGAGATATGAAAACAAGATGCTGTGCTATGAAAGTCAAGACAAAAATAGTCTGAAAACATAACTTTTGAACACAGATATGTCTAGAGGTAAACATACTCCCAAGTTACACTAGATGAAAAAGTTAACCCATTTTCAAATGATGATCTAACATCCATCTGGGTTGATCAAGTAGTTTCAAATAACTTTTGAGGATCCTTCACACATATTTTGGTTTGTTCCTTTATATAATTTAGTGGTTGGGGTTTTCCTATAGAACCTAAGCTCCAGGGCATTCAGAAGGCTATTATTTGTGTGTAATTGTTTGAGACAGTCTCATTCTGTGCCCTGGATAGAGTACCCTGGCATCAGAGCTTGCTCACAACAACCTCAAACTCTTGATCTCATGCAACTCTCCTGCCTTAGCCTCCGCAAAGCTGGAATTACAGACGCCCACCACAACGCCCAGCTCGTTTTTCTACTTTTAGTAGAGTTGAGGTCTTGCTCTTGCTCAGGCTGGTCTGGAACTCCTGAGCTCAAGCAATCCACCAGCCTCAACCTCCCAGAATGCTAGGATTACAGGTGTGAGCTGCCCCACCCAGCCTATTATGTTTAATAGTAGGCCTTCCTACAATCTCTCCCTTTTGTTGTGTTCTATTTTAGTGTAATTATGAACACTGCTCATTTCCCTAAGATCTCTTGTTATAAATGACATCTTGAAGTGGATCCTGTTTTAATCTACTATTAAAGTTGTTTGTAGATCCTTATGTAAGCCATGCAAACTGTGGTGAGTTCAGTTACAGCTGCCAAGATTTTTCCTGCTGGTGGGCAATCCAAGAATCCGACACCACCTTTGCTAGTCTGCTTTAATTGTGAAAGGAAGAGCCCTTCCCCATTCCTCCAAGTGATTTTGCTTATAATGCGGCAACACCATCAGCATGGTGGCTGTTTAACACATTGAGATTTGAGTGCTTTTGGAATATACCTCATTACAAGCTTATAAGTAGGTAAGACACAAAGTTGGGCCCTCTCCAACACATTTTTTGGGGTGTTTTTGCAGGCACAGACCTGTGAAAAATTTTGATTACTTTCTCCCAGAGATGTGTTTATGCTTTGCAGTCATTGTCCGAGCAGTGGGAATATGTATGGTTTTACTTTATTAAGGTGGAACATTAGGTGTTCGCTGGTTCCAAAGCATAAGATGGCTTTGGAAGTATATGGATCTAAGCAAGATGGTATTAACTGTTGCCTTCTACCATAAATACTCAAGTACTGCCTGTGACTGCTACTCTTGGCTACGTCCCCTTTCCACCTAACTGCAAAGTCTTCATTATTGGGTCCCTGGGGGAAATAAGGGCCTGGTCTACACAGCCTTGAGCTCTCAACATCACGCTCGTAAGCACTCTGCCTTTAGGTGTATGTATCCCTCAGAAAATAAATGCCCTTTGACCTCATAGGATTGTTGAAGGGAAAATAACACCAAAAGGCCACTAATTCCTGTATGTATAATGAGCAAGCCTTGCTTCTCAATTACTCATTTCTTCAACACATTTATTGAAAACCAACTGCATGCCAGGTACATAGTAGATCTAGAAATACATGGGACCCTGGTCTCACGAGCTTACAGTTGGGAAAGGGGAAGATGTGTACAAGTGCATATAAACCACATGAAGCAGAGACACAGGATCCTGCGTTAGTAATTAACAGGAGAGTTAGCCAGATTGAGGAAGGTTTAATTCAACTGAGGCCAGAAGGAAGAAAAGGAGCTAACCAATAACAAAAGGCCTGGTGTGGTCCGAAGTGAAAGGGTTGTAACCATGAAGGACCAGGTCAGCCTTGTTCCAAATTTTAGATCTCAGAATAACAGGAGACCCAGTGAGCTCTGTGTGTGTGTGTGTATTGCAGGGTATAGACCATCTCAGGTTTATATTTGAAAAGGATGGACTCAATACCATGGTGAGCAGGGTGGGGGTGTGGAGGGAATCTAGCTAGGAAAAGTCCTATCCAAGATGCAGCCTTGCCTATGAAAACGCATCCACCTTAAGTCACCTGTAAGTTCTCATTGTTTTTTGTTTGTTTTTTGTTTTTTTGGTTTTTTTAGAGACAGAGTTTTACTTTATCATCCTCGGTAGAGTGCTATGGCATCACAGCTCACAGCAACCACAACCTCCAACTCCTGGGCTTAGGCAATCCTCTTGCCTCAGCCCCCCGAGTAGCTGGGACTACAGGTGCCTGCCACACGCCCGGCTATTTTTTTGTTGCATTTTGTCCCAGGCTGGGTTTGAACCCGCCACCCTCGGTATATGGGGGCCGATGCCCCACTCACTGAGCCACAGGCTCTGCCTAGTTCTTACTGTTGAGAAGTCCACCAGCCCATGTTCACCATCATCTGATTAAGAGTTCATTCTTTCCAACCTTAATCCCTCTTTGCTACGCCTTTATTAATGCATGCAGATCACTTTGTACCAGATTAATGACAAGGTTCATCCATCATTTACTATTTTAACTGATTTTCTCCAGGTTTACAAATCCCCACCTCACGGTTTTGTTTTGTTTTTGTTTTTGTTTTGTTTTGTTTTTGTTTTTTTTGAGGTTGCCCACATCTTTCTCAGACAGAAGCCTGTTTAGGTATTATCCAGTCTTAGCCAGTCATTCCCCACATTCCGGGGTTAAGAAAGGAACCACTCTATTGCTATCCCATCTTGCAGAAAGGTGGTGGTGTTTTTTTTTTTTTTTAATTTACAAATGTTTACATACTTGTAATAAAAGATCCAAGCATTTCAGGAGAGCATACAATAAAAAGTGTCACTTTTGCTCCCCACTTGTCAATACCAGTGCACACAAGACACTGTTCTTAACAGTTTGGTTGATGACATTTCTGATCTTTTCTACAATAAGGTCAGATAATAAAGTTCATGAACTCATCCTAGAAAATGTGCTCCATATCTCATTGCTGAATGTCACTACAGTCACCTTCAAAATACTCCTCTTGGGAAGCTATGCACTGATGCCAGCGCCTAGTCCACACTTCAAAGATCCTTTTCTAGGATGAGTTTGTGAACTTAATGGTCAACAGGATGACAGCTCTGATGGCCATTCCAGAAAAAGGGTGCTGGCATCAGTGCTTAGCTTTCCAAGAGGAGTACTTTGAATGTAACTGTAATAAAATTCATCAATGATATACATAGCACTTTTTCGAGGATAAGTTCATGAACCTAATTGACCCTGTATATGTACATGTGTGCATGTATATTTGTGTGTGTGTGTATATATATATATATATACTATTTTGTTTTTATTTCAAAAAATGGACCATTAAGCCACTACTATTCTATGAACTATTCCTGTATCTTATATAGTGTGGATCCTTTTCCAAGGTAGGAGAGTGTGTGTGTGTGTGTGTGTGTGTGTGTGTGTGTGTGTGTATGCATACACATTAAAATAAAGCCTTACAGACCCCATTCATTCCCATTCTTTCTTCTCTCCCTCTCTTGTATTACTACAGTAGCTTCCTCGCAGTTCTCCTTGCCTTTATCCTTACTCATCCAGATTCTTCTCCCTGTAGTAGCAAAAGCAGTTCTTTTAAAAAATGTCAAGTGCAAGGTCAAACTCCTTACAGCAGGATGTAAGACCCCCATGTGATCAGGCCCCTCCTTCCCTCTCTGCTTTCTCACTAACTGTCCCAGCACACTCCCACACTCCCAGCCTGCTTCTGCCTTAGGGACTTTGCTCCAGCTGGCCACCCAGCCTGGAATGCGCTTTCCCCAGATACCCAGGGCTGACTCCCTCACTTACTAACGTCCCTGCTCAAATCTCATCTTCCCCTGCACCCTACCCTGACCACCCTATTTAAAATCACAACTTGATTCCTCTGTTCTAGTCTTTCTCCTCTATAGCACTGACCACCTTCTAAGACGTTGTGTAATTTACTTACTATCTCTATTGTTAATCACCCGTGTCCCTGTCCCCCTTCCAGCAGCAGGGCCAACTGTATAGACATGCATGGCACACAGCAAGGCTCTTTCCTTGGTTGAAGACTCTACAGCAGTGGTTCTCAACCTTCCTAATGCTGCAGTGTATCTTCATTGTTAAAAAGGGGTCGCGACCCACAGGTTCAGAACCGCTGCTCTCCTGTCACATTCTTGAATTTTTAGTAATTCTTGAACAGGGAGCTCCACATTGTCAGTTTGTGGTGGTCTTTCCACTAATGTAGAATATAAGCTTTGTGAGGGTGAGGATCTTTGGAGGGAACTCTGATGAATTCTGAAGTTCCTGGGACAGTGCCAGGCACATAGCCGGCCCTCAGTAAATGCCAGTACTCTGCCATCTCTTAATAGCTGCATAGTCTCAAGTTGATCACCATTTCTCTATTTCCCCTATGGACATGTGGTTGCTATTACCAAACATACTGGAGTGAACAACTGTACAACTTCAACCCTTAGTACTCTTGAGTGGTTTGTTCAAATACTCTTTTTTTTTTTTGAGACAGAGTCTCACTTTGTTGCCCAGGGGTAGAGTGCCATGGTGTCACAGCTCATAGCAACCTCAAATTCCTGGGCTCAAGAGATTCTCAGCCTCCCAAGTAGCTGGGACTACAGGCGCCCGCCACAATGCCCAGCTATTTTTAGGGATGGGATCTTGCTGTTGTTCAGGCTGGTCTCAAACTCCTGAGCTCAGGCAATCCATCCACCTGGGCCTCCCAGAGAGTTAGGATCACAGGTGTGAGCTGCCGCACCCGCCCTTACCTAGAGAGTTTTTAAACCGCTGGGCCTACTCCAAGATTCTGATGTAATTGGGCTGAGTATAGCCTGGGTTCATAAAAGGTCCCAGGTGATGCTAATAGGCAGCCATCACGTCCTTGGCTTCAGCCTCATAGACCGTGCAGGAATGAACGGCCTGCTGGCTGCTTTCCCTCTCTTCATAGGGTATCTGCTCTTTTGGGGTTCCACAGGTAGAGCAGCTCAAAAGAAAACTGATTTGAGATTATTTTCCCAAATTAAACTAAAACTATTAGCCAAATAGAAATGTTGTGGGTATTTATCAATTATGAATTATGTTTTATATTCCTATAACTGCTGAATTATTCATTAATAAGGATGGTGGAAAGGCTCCTACATTCTCAGTAAGAAGAGGTCAGACGCAGCATCATTTAACTAAGAGTTAGTCTGAGTACTTCTTTCACTTAAATGAATTTGAGAAATATTTTACTGCTCTCACTTAAATGGAACATGTGGTGTGTTAAAACTTAACAAGAAAGGGAATACTGAATAATTAGCAATTAGCAGTCAGTGGGGAAGAAAGACTCTTTTCTAGCAAGTTCTTAGTTTCCGAAGTACTTATGATGTTTCTCCCCACCCCCCTACCCACCACTAATTTTAGCAGGCAACTTTGGGGTTGAAAATAAGTGCAGTACAGCATTCCTGTGACCAAAATAAAATATAAGCCTTAAAATTTGAGGGGAAAAATATTATTGGGGAAATGTTGCTGGCGATAAATGCCATTTACTTAGAAGCTCTGGAATCAACATTAGAATCTATAATCAGTCATCCTTATCAGTCATCCCCAACCTTTTCTGCACCAGGGACCAGTTTCCTGGAGGACAATTTTTCCACAGATTGGGGAAGTGGCTGAAGGTTTCAGGATGACTCAAGCACATTACAGCTCCACCTCAGATCATCGGGCATTAGGTTCTCATAAGGAGCGTGCAACCCAGATAGATCCCTCAGATGTGCAGTTTGCAGCAGGGGTTGTGCTCCTGAGAGAATCTAATGCCACCTCTGATCTGACAGGAGGTGGAGCCCAGGCAGTGGTGTGAGTGGTGGGGAGAGGCTGTAAATACAGATCAAGTTTTACTGGCCGGCTTGCCTACCATTCACCTCCTGCTCTGTAGCCTATTTCCTAACAGGCGACGGAATGGTACCCGTCCGTAGCCTGGGTGTTGGGGACTGCAGCCTTAGTTAGATGACTTCAGCTCCTTCCATTATCTCCTAAAATTATAGCTTAGTCCAAAGGAGTTTTTTAACAAATATGTACTAAGGACTCATTTCCAAACTTGATGCTGGGTACTTAGTGCCAAAACAAAAGCAGTAACCCTCCAGCCTTCCTGAAGTTCAGAATCTGGCAGGAAAGCCAGATATTGGATAATTGAGTTAAATCATGGTAAAGGCTGTATGTTGTGCCCTTGAACTCAATGGGAGAGTTAATCTGGATGGTGCAAAAAAAAAAAAGGCAAGAGGAAGGAAGAGCTACCCCCCAAAAAGGAAGACCTGAGCAAAGGCCTCACTGCAAAAGATGTGCAGCTTATTACCGTAGTGGACAGAAGGTGGAGCAAAGGATGAACCATAGCAAGGGAGGAAAAAATAGAAGACCTGAAATGTGTCTGTAAGCCTTGAGGGAAAAAGACCCACTGCGTGTTCCCATACAGGAAGAAAAGAGAGACCAAAAAAGTTACTTACAGAGGACCAAATGCTAAAATAACTCCCCCAATGCTAAAAGAACTCACACAACAAAAAGCTATGAGAACAGCTTGCGTTCAACATCTGGGTAATCTCAAAACCTATTAGAATAACCACAAACTATATAAAAGGAAAATCATGTGTTGGTCTCCTTTTTAACAAAGAAGCAAATATTTCATTTACTCTTTAAGAGCCAACAATTGGATTCTAGAAAGCGTTGGTAGGCTGGGAGTACCTTTGCTGCCAGTCACATTCTTTTAACTGGTCTTATTGGAAACATGTGGTGCAGTGAAGCATTTCTTGGATGGAGACAGGTGGACAAAATTCCTGAGCATCGTCATGGGCCCTGGGAAATCACCTTGTCTGGCTTATGATGTCTTCTTCCTTCAACTTACTTCAGTTTTATTTTAGACATCTATTTCATAGGGGTTTATTTTTATTACTTTGATGTATTTTGTCAGGATTGGCTTTTTCTCATTCTTCATTTTTATTAAGAATTTATTTCCTCTCTCTTCCTGGATTCCATTGAAATGAATGAGAAATCCCAATGGCACATGCCTGGTTAATAAAAATCTCTTATTTTTGTTCCTATTAATTAACTTTAATTTGGATTTTGAGGTAACTGTTCTTTCTTTGTGCCCCTCTCCCACTATATCACCAATGGTTACACTCAAATGTGGGGAAATGCTCTGGTCCGTTTATAGAATATAGACCAGAAAGAATCCTATATTTTCTATGATTGTATGCTACTTTTAGCAAAGGCTGGATGTGGGTATCAGCAAGAACACTACTCAGGCTTTCAGAAGACTTAAAACGAGCAGTTGAAACAAAAACTTCAATTTTTAATTTGCTTTATGATACAAGTAATACATACTATGTTAGCTTTGTTTAAGAAAATACAGAATACTGTAAGAGGAAAACCCTCCTTGACCACTCCCCAACTAACTGCCAGAGCCAACCACTGTCGTCAACCTGGGGCTCTTCTCTCAGACTCATTACTATGTGTATGCAAATGCACAAAAGCATATGTATATATATGTGTGTGTATAAATTTTGTCTGTGCAGTTCTAAAAGAACAAGTGCATGGTAATAAACTTATTTTTGGTGGTGTAGTTTTCTTCCATTTAATTCACCTTTCAGATTTATGCCCTTAAAGAATGCTAAATAGGGCGGCACCTGTGGCTCAAAGGAGTGGGGCACTGGCCCCATATGCTGGAGGTGGCGGGTTCAAACCCTGCCCCGGCCAAAAACTGCAAAAAAAAAATAATAATAATAAATAAAAAGAATGCTAAATGGTATAGCCATCCCTTGGTATCTGTGGGGCTTTGGTTTCAGGAAGCTCTGCAGATACCAACATCTTCAGATGCTCGAGTCCCTGATACGAAATGGTGTAGGATTTACATATAACCTATGCTCATCCTCTTGTATATTTTAAATCATTTTTAGCTTAGTTATAAAACCTAATACAATGTGAATGCTATGTAAATAACTGCGACACTGTATTGCTCAGGGAATAATGACCCCCAAAAAAGTCTGAGTTCAGTGCAGACACAAATTTTTTTTTCAAATATTTTTGATCTGTAGTTGGTTGAATCCACAGATTGGAAGGACTCGTCTGTCTTCCACAGGGGATGTCTGCTAAGGATGTCATAAAAAAGAATACCACAGACTATGTAAGTTAAACAACAGAAATGAATTTTCTCACCCTTCTGGTGGCTGGTAGTCCAAAATCAAGGTGCTGAAAGGGTGGGTTTCTCATGAGGTCTCTCTTCCTGGCTTGCCGGCTTGCCGGCAGCTACCTTCTCACTATGTCCTCACATGGCCTTTCTCTTTGTGTGTTGTCTGGCGTCTCCCTCCTTTTTTTTTTTTTTGAGACAGTGTCTCACTTGGTTGCCCTGGGGTTGAATTGCTGTGGTGTCACAGCTCATAGCAACCTCAAATTCTCAGGCTCAAGCAATTGTTTTGCATCAGCCTCCCAAGTAGCTGGGACTACAGGCAGCTGCCACAATGTGCGGCTACTTTTAGAGATTTGGCTCACTCTGGCTCCTACTGATCTTGAACTCAAGTGAGCTAAGGCAATCCACCAGCCTAGGCCTACCAGAGTGCTGGGATTACAGGCAGAGCCACCATACCTGACCTTCCCTCTTATAAAGACATCATTCCTATTGCATTAGGGCCACACCCTTATGACCTCACTTAACCTTAATTACCTCCTCAAAGGTCTTGTCCCCAGGTACAGTCACATTGGGGGTTAGAGCTTCAATATATGAACTTGAGGAATACACAATTCAGTTCATAACATATAGTATGTACACCCTATACTTTAATGTTTTTAATTTTGTCTGTCATGGGATTAAATTCTTTTACTTTTTTTAAAAGGTGAACTATAGCATGATTTTCTCCCATTTAGTTTAGAGGGGAGACCTCTGGGGGTGGAGGCTGGGTGGGGAAGGTGGAAGGAGTGAGGGAAGGGAGATGGGAAGGACGGGAGCAAGAGATTGCTTTTTAGAAGGTTAATACCCAGTTACTCATTCTCAGTAGCCCACAGCTTCTCAGCTGCATCGCTCCCTGCTAAGCTGCCAAGTGGGAGAATCTGGCATTTAAGGATGCAAAGGTGGAGGAGGCAGGTAAGGCCGAAAATGTCCTGTGTGGGTTGCAAGCTTTCCTTCAAAATTAACATTGCCAGTGGGAAGCCTGAGAAGATTGTACATGTTCTAGCCACAGGCAGACACCCCCAGCTCGGCTTCCAGTCGCTACACAGACAAGCGTCGTCTGGGCGAGTTCCATCTAGTTACCAAAGTGCAACATCCACCATTCTGTGCATGTTTAAAGAACCCTATGTATTCACGCTCACCCAGGTCCCCTTATGTCATGGGAAAATCTGGAATTCTTTGTTCATTTGGATCAAAGAGTAGTGAGTGACTCTAAGATGAAAAAAAAATTTTTTTTTGACAAATCCACAGGGGCTCTCTGGATGTATGCAATACTGGAGAGAGACACCGTGACCACTTGTCTAGGCCAGTGGTTCCCACCCACAGGCAATTTTGCCCATCCCACACTCCCTAGTGACATTTTCATTGTCACAACTTGGGGACAAGGGTAGTATGTTACTGGCATCCAGTGGGTAGAGGCCAGGAATGCTGCTAAACATCCCATAATGCCCAGGACAGAACGACCCCCATAACAGAGAATTATCTAGCTCAGAATATCGATATTCCCCAGGATGAGAAACTCTGTTCTAAGCAAAATGATGTTTTCTGGGGACTTGCAATTGAGAAAATAATTTCAAAGACTATCAACATCTTAATTTTTCAGAAGACGTAATTTCAGATAAGCCTACATTCCTCCAAAATTGCTGATTTGAATGTTTCTTTGAAACAGTGGGTATCTCAATAAACAATTTTCTATAATATTTTTCAGGCAGCTCCTAAAGCACTATGTTCAATTTCTTGGTCATAACACACAGGATTCTTCTAGAACACTTTGCGACATCTACAGCCATCCTAAGTTTGGTTACATATTCAATTGGGTTACTTCGAATGACTAAATGGCTTTATTTAAATTTCAGCCACCAACAAAAGCTTTACCTTGCATTAAACAATAACGCAAGCTTCCTCAAGTGTTCTGAGGATTAATTAGTTAACTTTCGTAAGGTGCTTTGAAGATTAAACTCCACTTTGAGTTCTAACTCTTATAATCGAGCAAAGGAGGCACTTGGTAGCCCTGACAAGTGGCTCGGATCCTGCTCGCCTTCCCCGTGCCTGAGTGGTTCACCACGAGGAAAGACCTGGGATGAGCAGAAGTGGTCAGCAAAGGAAAAATGCAGACCTCATTTGTGATGACTGTTTTCAGATTCTCTTTTAATAGTGAGATGTAAGAAAAACATCCCAGGGGAAATTAAAATCCCTTAGTTGTGATGGCAGATGTCAAGTTCTGACCCATGAAACCGCAGTAAGTAAATTAGAGAAATAGCATATTCTCTTGTTCATGCCCATTCATTCTGCGTCTTCCCTCCTTCCCCTTTTGCCTTCTCCCCTCCCCTGCTGGGAAGGCATGTGTAGAAGACTCTGCGGAGATTCTATCCATTAAACCACAACCTACATTTGAGAAACCTTTGTTTTTGTGCCGAGTCTATCTTCTAACTCTTTTGGAATTTGCTTCCTTCTTGCTTTACAACTACCGCTGTTGTTACTGTAACCACCATCATGTATTTTTACAGTCTTCTGTAGATTACTTCAGCAATCCTCCTGCCTTGACCTCTCAGAGTGCTAGGATTACAGATGTGAACTGCCATGCCCTACTTAACAAATGATTTTTAGATTAAGTATGTCCCATGCAATACTTGGGACTTATACTGAAAAATTATTTGTTGCTTATCAAATGTAAACTCAAATGCAACTGGGTCTCCTGCATTGTTTCTGGAAACACAGCCAAAAAGGACATGATCTCACTTAGAATTGCCCCTTTGCCTGTGCCCCTTAGGACAGGGAAGATAGGGCAGGGAAGGGCCTCACCATCCTCCCTGTCTACCTGGTGGTAAACCTCCGAGGCTTCTTTGGCCCACTTCTTTCTCTCGTACATTCAATCGCCCACTCCTTTGACGGTCCCCATGCAATCCTGGCATGCTTCTGAAATCTTTCTTGGTCACTCAATTGCCAGTGCCCAGTGCCGATGCATCTGCCTGCCATGAATCTGCCCTCATCATCTCATTCTTTCAGGATAACATTCTCTTTGTGTCTGGAACCCTTTGCCTCTGTGCTTTCCTCTAACAACCCAATTTCCATGATTTGCCAAAATAATCTCTTTAAACACACCCGGCTCTGGCACTCCTCCCTGCCAAAGCTCCGATGGCCCACTCATTCCTGAAAGTCAGGGCAGTGTGTGGCCCTCAGGATCAGACCCTAGCCTAACTTTCCAGGTCACACCTGTCCCAGGCTTGCAGCCTTAGAGGACTGTGTAACCTGCACTTGCCACATGTTGGCTGCTGCATGGCCAGGAATGCTTTTCCCTTCCTAAAACAATCCTGCCAATTTGAGGCAAAACAAACAAACAAAACCCAAAGCCACCTTGGAGTCATTCTTGTGGAGGAACTCCTGGAGCATCAGTAACTCCTGCGGACCCTTCCTTCCCTCCTTACAGCTCTTTCCAGCTGGCAGCCAGCTCTCCCCATTCTCACTAAGCATGCATTCTCAGGTCATCAGCATCTCAGGTCATCATCATCTCAGGTCATCAGCATTCTTAGGTCATCAGCATCTTGTGTCTGAACTTGGTCACAACTTCCTAACTGGTCTCACTGCTTCCACACTTGCCTCTTCCTAGAGTGGGCCTTTGCAAAGTAGGTCAGATCTTGTCACCTGTCTTCCTGTATGGCCCCCTTCTTCCTATTCTGTCACACTCACTCCCATTGCTGGTATGGCTAGCAACTGTTTCAGGGTACACCAGGGGGACTTCCATTGGTAGGACCTGAACTTCAATGCCAAGGAGCTTTCTCTGACTGGTAGAGCCAGCTCTTCCCATATAAGCAGCAGGCCAGCAATGCCACCAGACCCCAACCTGTGATTGGCAGACCTTGGGTATATGATCAGGGGTGTCCAACCTACAGCATCTGGACCACATGCAGCCCAGGATGGTTTTAAGTGCAGCCTGACACAACAAAATCATAAACTTAAATCATTCTGAGTTTTTTTGTGACTTGTTTGAGTGGAACTTGATTGTATGGTTCTTGAAGCTTGAACATTGTAGATGACAACATCATGTTGCAATGTCACATTAAATAAACATTCCTCTGCTCTCGTTATTTGCACACATGTGTGGCTTCAGTTTTACAGCAGTATGCAGCTTCCAGTGTGTTTTCTTATAGGCACAGAGAGTCAAATTGACACCAACAGACATTACCTGTGCTGGTGGTGACTTGACGAGGAGCGATTTTCAATAATATTGCAATCTACCATTGCAACATGAGGCCTTTAGTGTTATTTAGAAGTCAGGTGAGCATTCTCATTTGTTTTTCAAGGGTGCTTCCACACCTCAGCATCTCCTCACATGTCACCTTCACACCTCACCCTGCATCAGCAGCTGAGACGTGAAAGGGCCCAAACCTGCTTTCTATTTTCCTGTCAGTTAATTTTCATAATAAAACTAAATATAATCTATTAGCTATTATTATTTTTTTAATTCCAGCCTGGCTTCTACAACATCCCAAAAGAAAACAGAACCCATAAAAAGAAAAATTAGAGATGAAGGAAGATTGTTCCTTAAAAAGTGGATAGATGACTAATTTTTTGTTGAGCTAAGTAGTTGGGCTTAATTTGTAGGGACTCTAGGAATGTTTTCAAAGACTATAACTTGAAAAAGCATTATTGCAAAAACGTATTGCCAAATTCAATGCTTAGGTAGAATTAGGTCCTAAGTACAAAGTAGTGGAACTGAAAATCTGTCTTCTCAACAATTTTTTTTTTTTTTTGGTAAAAAGTTACAACTCAAATTTTACGGTAAAAGCTAATTATGTGGTGGTATATTTAATAGCAAAAGAAAAAAATCAAAACCTCTTACTGATGGTGTGTTTTTTAAGCAATATATGGAAAGCAAGGCATATATACTGTATATACTCGAGTATAAGCCGAGTTTTTTGGCACAAAATTTGTGCCAAGTTCGGGTTTTTTGGCACAAATTTTGTGCTGAAAAAAACTTGGCTTATCCTCGAGTATATATGGTAATTTGTCCTGAAAAAATAGGAGATATTTCTAAAATCAGTTTGTTTGACCAGACTTTAGACAGGTGAGTTGAAAAGATTAGGAAGTCTATCGCAAGAAGTTTAGAGAGTAGAGCTGCTAATTTTAAATTTTATACTTTGGCGATGGATGACAGCATTGATGCCACAAATACAGCTCAAGTTGCTGTTTTTATTAGAGGTATTGATGATGAATATAATGTCATTGAAGAAATGGCTTCTTTAAAGTGTCATTAAAAGACACAACTAAATCAAGAGATTTATAGGAAGCAGTAAAAAATATGTTAAAGCAATTTCCTTTGCCCATTGTCAACATATCTGGTATAGTTACTGATGATGCCCTGGCAATGGTAGGTCAAAAAGAGGGCTTATAAAATTAATAGAAGATGCAATTGCCACCCCAAACTCACATTTGATAAGGCATCATTGCATAGTATATCAAGAAAATTTATGTGCAAAAGCTTTAAAACTGGATAACATCATGCAAATTGTCACCAAAACTGTGAATTTCATAAGGGCTAAGGGATTGAATCATTGCTATTTCCAGGAATTACTTACAAGTATTGATGCTGACTATGGAGGCATCTCTTACTGTTTGGAAGTACAGCACCTCAGTCAAGACCAACCATTGACAAGATTTTATGATTTGTTCATGTTTTCAAATTGATTATGGTATCAAAAACCAAATTTGTGTCTGAACTTGACAAGGAAACTGGCTTACAGATTTAGCACTTTTAGTGGACTTAACCCCTCACGTAAACAGGTTAAACACGGGTCTTCAAGGCAACATGTCTCTTTACTGAACTTTTCTATGTCCTGTCTTCCCAGAGTCAAATATCCCTTGCTTCACAATCATGCCTTACTCATGTCATCACTTTTTGGCAGCATGTACATTTGTGAGCAACTATTTTCAAGAATGAAGTACAGTTCCCCAAAAGTGATGAAGTGGCTTCACAAGGCACAGAGTCTCTTCTCCATGAGATTATGAAGGAGAACTTTCCAGATATGACAAGAGATTCCGAAATTCAGATAGCAGACAGTTTCAGAACTCCAGCACGACTCAAACCAAATAAGACATCCCCCAGACACATCATAATCAATTTCACTAAAGTTAACATGAAGGAGAAAATTCTGAAAGTTGCCAGACAAAAGAAAACCATTACCTACAAGGGGAAGAATATGAGAATAACTGCAGATCTCTCTGCTGAAACCTTTCAAGCTAGAAGAGGATGGTCATCGACTTTTAATCTCCTAAAACAAAATAACTTTCAACCCAGGATCCTGTACCCAGCTAAACTGAGCTTCATTTATGATGGAGATATTAAATACTTTAATGACATTCACATGTTGAAGAGATTTGCCACAACTAAACCAGCTCTCCAGGACATTCTTAGACCTATCCTCCATAAAGACCAGCATAATTCTCCACCACAAAAGTAAACCCACCCAACATATTTTTGATCAAATTCCAACTTCCACAGTCACAAAAGGATTAAAAATGTCCACCGGACTCATGAAAGGCTTATCAATATTCTCAATTAATGTGAATGATTTAAATTGTCCTCAAAGAGGCACAGGTTGGCTGACTGGATACAAAAACTCAAGCCAGATATCTGCTGCATCCAAGAATCACATCTTACATTAAAAGACAAATATAGACTCAAG